>JAZHYW010045092.1:0-11140 GCA_037355805.1 Ixodes ricinus | reverse complement strand
GTTGTATTGTCATACCGACATCCGACTGTTGTGCACAGGATGTCATGACGTTAAAGGCATGAAGGTCGCACCTGGCAATTTCAAGAAACGTGTCGTTCACGTGGACACCCGAAAAAATACTGGCAGCGTCTGAAAACATTGTGTTTAAGTGAGTTATTTTCAGAGCCCCAGAGGCGGTTATATACCTTCACATTGTACTTCACTTGTCGACACGCAGTAAGATCGTTAACTGAATTGTGATTTATTTGCAGTAGACACTGAAATTTGCGGTAGAACCCTGCGATAGAAGCACCGACGAAACGCGAGACGTCGCGCTGCAGAACGCCAACGCTGTGGCAACGAGAGTACATGGCGAGTGTCATTTTTGTAGCTCTTAAGAGGGTGAGAAAGGGAGGGGGGATCAAAGGATTGCAGCGGTCAGTGCGTGCTGAAATACCTCTTCTGAACCTGTGGCTTCTACCGGCCATTCATCGACTGCGCTTTCAACGCAGGAAGCAGTCACATCTTCATTCGCTGCTAAACCGTCTTCATACACGTCCTATAGGTAAATGACTGACGGGAGTTCCATCGACCGGCATTAATTGATTGGCTAATTACCACACGATTCGGACTAAGAACGTTATTTGCGCAACAACTTGCACCAGTTGTGGCCCGCGCTGGTTGGAAATTCACAAATGTCAGCAGATGGAAGTGACATTACATGTGACCGTGTTGCGGGGTAAAACACGCCCAACCGGCAAGAAATATTAATGAAAAGTATGATTTCTCTAATGGTTCAACGGTTAAGAGTTCAGGCGAAACTCCTCCCACCTTTTTCGCTTTAGCGGACAAGGGAAGTAGGAGAACGAACTTTTCTTCGCCGTCCGGTTTGCTGAAGACAGAAGTGGAGGTGTTTCCACTAAACATTTAATCTGCCGCATTTTATATTAAAACAAAAATAAAACTGTCTTTGACGATAACTATTAGCTAAAGTACACCGGATGTTGTAGATATGTAAGCGACTCGACTACGATCGCGCTCGGCGTGTCGCGAGAACGCTCCCCGCGTGCGGCAATTTCACCGCTCCGGCCGTGGATGAATTGTGCTGATCATTTTAGTGCCAACTGTGCTTTCTGCCACGGCTGCTTGATCACCGCCACTTCGCCACGATTCTGAGCATGAAACTGGAAGTTGTCTTCAACATTTGAAGAAGAAGTGTCAGCCGAACACTGCCTCCTCAGTTGTGTTCAATTCGTGGCCCGTTTTTGCAGCTCTAGGGTACGTTGAAAATCGATCACCGTGGCCTTTTAATCTATACTCGTTGCCACATTAATCAAAAGTTGTTTTATTTATTTTTCTTTCCTTTTTCGCAATGTTATTTAGCGCCGCGTAGTAGTGGTCAAAGCATTTGGTTGCCAAGAAAAGGAAACATTGTTTTTTCGTTTGAAAAGAAAAACGTCTTAATGAAACAACATATCGCATCATTTGAAATGCGGATATATATTCAAAAATATATACGAAAGAGTCAGACAAAGAGGACGGACAGGATATATATATAAATATATATATATATCCTAATTCAATGTGTAAAGAAGGAAGATAATAATAGCCCTTGGGAATCAAATCATTTTTTAAAAAGGCTTTTTTTATTTATTTGGGGGGGGGGGGGAATACGAGTATCAGCGTTGCTCATCAAAATGGCTGGTGGTGGTAGAAACAAGGGCTCGAGAATAAAGGAGAGTCACGTACAGCTTCTTGGACAAGGTTGCTAATTAAATTCAACCTGTATCTTCCCTACTGAAAAAAAAACATTTGAGAGTTCAAACGGGTCAACCTTCAATCAAACGGGTAGCAAAACTGTCCATCCGTTCGGATCAAACGTGAACATGGGATACGGGTAGCCGTTTGAAACGGCAGCCGTTTGATACGGTAGCCGCTTGATACGTGTAGCCGTTTGATACGGTAGCCGTTTGATACGGGTGCTCGTTTAATACGGATGACCTGGCGATCAGACACGTAACCACACATTTGAACGCGCCATTCGGAAAGGCAAATTATTCGCTAGCCCTAAATGGGTATCATCTGGAAGGTTGGTTATCTTAAACTTATTTAAGACGTCCCGAAACTCATAAACCTATTTAGAACATGCAGGAAACACGTAAAAAAATGTGCTCTCGAAGGTGCTTGAAAATGGGCAGGAAAACAGACACAAAATATGGTTTTCGATTCTCCTACAGAGTACAAACGTGCAAGCGGTCTGTGAAATGTGAAGAGGCACTCTAAGCTTTTACACAACTGAAAAGATTGCAAACCAAAAAATAACCGAGGTAATTCTGGACTATAATGGTAGACTTTCGGCAAAATTATTATCCTGGCTGCCGCGAGAAATGACGCCGCATAATTTTATAAATAATCTGGAAAGTACGCGTAGGAGAACGGTCAATCGTTGTAAAACACGTAGGTTGCAGTGCACTCGCCATAATTATATCGGACTTGAAAGATGTAATCCGATATATATGTCAACACGGTCAAAGCAGGACAACCCCATCTCGTACACCGTTTAGTTGTGGCAGAGTCTAAATTGGGCAGACCGGGCGCTGCTTCAATGATAGAGCACGAGAACATAATTTGTGTGTGCGCAACAACGTTGGGGGTCATCTCGTAGACCATTGTAGGTGATGTGGGTGTAAACCTGTCCTGACTGGGCACAAAGTTTGTAAGAAAGGCAAAGGAAAAAATGGAAAGAGAAATTATTGAGGCATTCTACATAAAAAGAAGGAAAACAATTGCGTCAGCGCTCCGTCTTTGTATTTGCTTCAGAGTGAGATGGCGTTTCTGGAAGGTTGGCTCTGATTGTGGCGATTGAATCCGATGTTGTTTGGGCAATGTGTATATATAGGTGACAATGGTTTTAATAAAACCAGTTGAGAGGGAAGCGCCTGTTCTGTCGTCCGTGTTTCTTTATTGTCCTCGTTTGTTCGCGCTTTTAAACTTTTATTCAGTAATGGACCAACTAGCCCAAACCCAAGTTTTAATGTTCTCATAATGAGCCGTGCTCATTATGCGAGCCGTGCTCATTATGCGGAGCGCGCGGTGGCGGCGGTGGAGCTGCGCATAATGAGCACGGCGCACGGCGCGCCCGCTCCGCTTTGCGAACGCGGATCCGCTTCCAGTGTGAATAAGCAGTAACAACAAGCGTCGCGGCCCTTAGCACGAGAAGCCAACGGCGTGAACCAAGAAGGCGCAGATCATCTCGATGTCGCAGTTCATCGCAACGACGAGAAGGCGATACCTGTTGGTACCATCAGATATTCGGCAGCAGGGCACGCAAGTGCGAACAACCATGCAATTGGCAGGAAAACGCCCCGGCCCGTCACTAGAGGCGGCAAGTGATCAAGGTCCAACAGCAAGCCGTCTGTTTTTCATCACAGACGCATTTCAGGCCGCCGTTCTTGGTCGACACCGGAGCTGAAATGTCCGTCCTTCCTCCAACACTGGCGGAAGGACGACACCCACAGCCCGGATCACACCCTCGTTGCGAGAAAACGGATCCAACATTCCAACATACCGAATACGCTCGGTCACCCTAGACTTGGGATTACGCCGAGTCTCCTATGGATTTTGTCATAGCCGATGTGACCTACCCACTCTTGGGTTCTGACTTCCTTTCCCACTTTGATTTGGAGATCAGTATGCACCACCGTCGCCTGACTGACAACAGAACTCGTCTTGCGGTCAATGGAGCCTTTACCAACTTAACTTCATTTGGCATTTGAAACATCCTGCCTGCTTCCAGCGTTGCCGATATCCTAAAAGAATTTCCAGAGATCACGAAGACGTCTAACATATCAGAGCTACCACCACACGGAGTGACACATCATATCGTCACTTCTGGCCCACCCACTCTTGCTCGCCCTCGTCGTCTATTGGGCGAACACCTCCGCGTAGCCCGACTAGAGTTCGAGCACATGCAGGAGCTCGGCAACATCCAACCATCAAAGAGTCTCCGGGCCACACCCTCCACATGGTCCCCATGAAAGATCCGGGAAACTGAAGGTCATGTGGGGACTACCGAGCGCTGAACAATCTAACACAGCACAATCGGTACTAATTGCCTCATATCCACGACTTCACACAGCACCTGGATGGCACATCTACCTACAGCAAGATAGACTTGCTGAAGGCGTATCACCACATCCTAAATGAACCTGCAGATATACCGAAGACTGGAATCACCACCCTTTTCAGCCTTCTTTGAGTATGTCCGTATGCCTTCTCCGGGTTGCGCAACTGCGCGCAAACCTGTTAGAGGTTCATTCACGAAGTCCTTCATGGACTTTCTTGATCTTCGCCTACGTGGATGACCTCTTGATTGCGAGCGCCTCACCCGAAGAGCACAACGAATATCTACGCCTTACCTTCGAGCGACTCCGCCTATACGGACTCATCATCAATGTGGCAAAATGTACTTTTGGGGTAACGGCTTTGGAATTTCTCGGAGACCGCATCACACCTGCTGGCATCGAACCCTCCAGTCCAAGGTACAAGTGATCCGAGATTTCCCCCACCAAAATCTTTGAGGACGCTGCGTGCGTTTCTTGGACTCATAAACTTTCATCGAAGATTTATTTCAAACTGCGCACAAGCTATAAAACCTCTGACAGACTTGCTATGTGGCCAACAGAAATTCTCCACGGAAATACCATGGTCAGACAGCGTACTAAAGGCTTTCACCGCTGTAAAAAATGCCCTTGCCGACGCCACACTTTAGGTGCACCCTTGAAATGACGCTCCAACACGCATCATGGTTGATGTTTCGGAAGTTGCAGTAAGAGCAGTCTTGCAACAACAGAACAACGATGAATAGCTACCACTGGCATTTTTATCTCAGAAACTCACCGTGGCGTAGACACGCTTATAGTAAGTTCGGACGTGAGCTATTTGGAGGTTACGCAACAATTCGCCACTCATAATACTACTTGAAAGGCCGAGTGTTTCACGTCCTGATAAACCACAAGCCTCTCACCTCCTCATTCGCCGTAAACCACAACTCCTATTCTGCAAGAGAAATTCGCCACGTTGCTTACATCGCAGCATATACTACAGATCTACGTCATGTTGCCGGTATTGCCAACACGCCAGCAGACGCACTATCTCGCATGGAAAATATATCTCCGTCTCCAGTTTTCAATTTTCTGGCATCGGCCTTGGACCAACAGGACGACGCCGAACTGCAGAAACTACGCACGTCATCAACATCTCTAAAGCTGCAGTCCATTAAATTGCCACTCGCCACTTGTGAGATTGTTTGCGATATGTCGACTGTCACACCCAGACCCTACATTCCTCCAAAATTTCGTGAGGCCATTTTCCACGCTCTGCATGACCTCAGTCATCCGGGAATTCGCGCCACACAACGGCTAGTTACATCAAGATACATCTGGCCCTGGATCAACGCAGACATCCGTCTATGGGTGAAGACTTGCTGCAAATGCGAGCGCTCAAAGGTGTCTCGACACACAAAGACTCCGCTCCACCCATCTCGACCGCCGGATGCCAGATTCGATCATGTACATATAGACATCGTGGGCCCGCTACCATCTATCCAACGGATTTCGCTAAATTTTGACATGTGTATACAGATTCACGCGATGGCCTGAAACTATTCCCCGCGGACATCACAGCAGACACGGTCGCCCACACTTTCATAACCACCTGGATCTCATGGTTCGGTTGCCCATCTATCATCACGACCGATCGTGGCCGACAATTTCAAAGCGCGTTTTTCAAGGTCCTCACCAACATCTTGGGCGCGCGCCACATACACACGACATCGCAGCATCCAGCCGCAAATGGTATGGTTCAGTACCTACATCACCACCTTAAGACGGCACTCATGACTACAGAAGATCTAAACCATTATGTCAACCATCTTCCTCTTGTTCTCCTTTGGAATTCGCGGCACCTTCAAGACGGATTTAACTTGCACCTCAGCCGAACTGGTTTATGGCACTGCACTTCGGTTAAGAGATGTTTTTGCATGCACACCATCCGCACAGCCTGACATCCCTTCATACCTTGAAGAGATGAGAAAATTCTTCATTTCTCTACGGCCGGTCGCACCAAGACAACAAACTCAAAGACAGATCTTTATAAGTGAAGATCTGGACACGTGCACTCACATATTCGTGAAACGGGACACGGTACGCGCAACCTCTCATTCCCTCGTACAACGGACCATTCGAAATCATTTCACTCACCGACAAAACTTGTACGGTCAACATCAATGGTCGTCATGACGTTGTCACACTCGATCGAGTAAAAACCGCTTACTTGGACTCTTCTCTGGCGGACCCTGTGCTCCTGCACCATCCATCAGCCGTAAAACGTTCTCAAGTTAAAGCCTCTGGTCAAATCACCGACTCCCCAAAGGACCATGACATGGGCCACAACCACACGGGTTGCTCCACGACACTATACTTCGTTTCAGCTTCCGTCCGAGCGCAGGCAAAGGCTGAGGGACGGTTCGCAACTTCGAGAAGAGCATTCCTACGCACCACAAAGTAGTCCGCAAAAGTAATTTTTTTTAATAACTGTTTTGTGCGTAAACATTGCACAATATTCCAGATTTGTACTGCTGAGAATGATTTGCAACTAAAGGAATTAAATATTGGAAGTTTATGCGTTTATTAATATATGTAAATGCACGTGATTTGGTGGAAACACGTACAACCGCTGGCAACACGGCTGCAGCGCTCGGTTTTTCTCTGTGATTTCGTTCTTGTAATGGCCGAATCAGTGGTTCGCTGCTTTCCTCACCGAGTCGATCGCTTCAAAACGTCCTTTCGCAAAGGCACGTTTGGGCATCAGGCGCGAGAGGTCGTGATGAATGTCTACTTTCAAATTCGGCAGGAGACTCCGGCCGCGTCGTACCGCGAATGCGTCGTAAACAAGAAAAGCGTCCGGGCCACTACAATTCACAGATACGCGGCGAAATCAGAGCACCCCTTTACCTGCCGATCACATTGAACGCCGAGAAGCTGGTGGAAAGGACTGCGCCTCGAGCCCTGGTATATCCAGACAATACAAGGAAACATCAACGGCCGGGTCATCGTGCACCTTGCAATGTTTACTTACATCTCGAAACTATGCCGAAGTGCCGAACAGGTGGAAAGCTCGGACACAGACGCCAACGGCCAGCCTACGTACTGACATCCCCTGTGACTAAATTTCAGAACGTGAAAGGGCACTTTTAAACCTGTGGCAGACGATACCGTTGATACACCCGTAGCAGACGAAATACTCCGCGAGCTCGGGCGGCGCGGACGACCAGCGGCGCAGCGGAGTGATACAAAAGTGCAGGCGAAATCGCGTGACCTATTGCTGGCGTGTGATTGGCTCCGGCCACACGTAGCTTTGGCTGCGCTCGGACGGAAGCTGAAACGAAGCATAGGGGGGAGCCTGAGGCAGTGCCGACAGGTGCCACAACCACACGGGTTGTAGAAAGCAACGAGTGAATGTACCTCCTGACTAAAAGCAACCGAGGCTCCACTGCGCCGAGCACGGTGCCGGTGAGCGCGCCAGCTCGCCAACGCGTGGCCTCGGGAGCCGCGAGAAATAAAAGAATATATGCCTTCTGTCTAAGCTCTGAGTCGGACGTCCCTTTTCTTCTCCGGTGCTTTCGAACACACCGCCGACAAACTAAAAATAATTCAGACACGTGCTGCTCGTTTCGTTCTGGCGCAATATGACTGTTTGAGGTGTGTAACCGAGGATGATTAAAGAAATGGGGATTGTCTTCACAATACCATTTAGACGAAGTAATTTGCGCTTCAAGTTTTATATGATCTCGAAAAGTAAAGACCACATTCATAAGATAAGAGAACACTGGTACTAGCACTGAATGGAAAAACCCTGTTGTTTTGTAGCGTTAGCTACACTGGGCGAGGTTGGAGCAGTTTCGTGTGGCTCTCATAATGAATAAAAGCAAAAGCGCGAACAAACGAGGACAATAAAGAAACAGGAACGACAGACAGGCGCTTCACTCTCAACTGGTTTTTTATAAAGACCACTGTCACCTATATATACACATTGCCCAAACCACGTCGGATCCAACGTCCAGGCAACAACCTTCCAGAAACGCGTTATCTCACTCTGAAGCAAATAGAAGATGGAGCGCTGACACAATTGTTTGCCTTCTTTTTTATGTAGAATGCCTCTATAATTTTTCTTCGTTTTTTCCTTTGCCTTCAATCTTTGGGCCAGTCAGGTCAGGTTTACATCACACGTTGGTCATGCGCGAGATGACTCCCCGCGTTGTTTCGCAGGTACAAATTATGTTCTCCGTGCTCTATCATTGAAGCAGCGCCCGGTCTGCCCAATGTAGACTCTGCCACAACTAAACGGTGTACGAGATGTGGTGTACGAACACTGGGTTAGTTGCGGCAGAGTCCACATTGGGCAGAACGGGCGCTGCTTCAATGATAGAGCACGATAACATAATTTGTTTGTGCGCAACAACGTTGAGGGTCATCTCGCTGACGATTGTAGGCGATGTGGGTGTAAACCTGACCTGACTGGCACAAAGTTTTTAAGAAAGGCAAAGGAAAAACGGAAAGAGAAATTATAGAGGCATTCTACATAAAAAATGAAAGAAAACAATTGCGTCAGCGCTCCGTCTTTGTATTTGCTTCAGAGTGAGATGGTGTTTCTGGAAGGTTGGCTCTGATTGTGGCGATTGAATCCGATGTGGTTTGGGCAATGTGTATATATAGGTGACAATGGTCTTAATAAAACCAGTTGAGAGTGAAGCGCCTGTCCTGTCGTCCGTGTTTCTTTATTGTCCTCGTTTGTTCGCGCTTTTTAACCTTTATTCAGTAATGGACCAACTAGCCCTAACCCAAGTTTTAATTTTCCGTCACGAGCCATGCTCATTATGCGAGCCGTGCTCATTATGCGGAGAGCGCTGTGGGGGCGGCGAGCTGCGCATATTGAGCACGGCGCACGGCGCGCGCGTGGCTCCGCGTAATGAGCAAGCATAATGAGCACGGCTCATTATGAGAGCCACGCGAAGCCGCCGGCGCGCGCTCTGCCGCCGCCACGCCCGCCTCGCCCTCCTCGTCGGTCTGCGCCCTCCAGAGGAGGTGACGTCATAGCCACGGCAGACGCACTGGCGACGACGCGGTACCGGCTAAGCACCTCGGTTGCTCAGTTGCCAAGTCTCACGCTGCACCGGAGCTGCTTCATAGCGCCTCTCATTTTGTGCGCATAAGCTCACGCTACGTATATCCTGACTTAGCCGAGCTAAGCCACCGCACTTTTTTTTAACTATTAAAGACAGCAATGTCTTTCCCACCGGGATTTTGCGTGGCGCTAATTTCAAAATAATTCATTCGCCCCTCAGATAACGTGTGATGGTACGGCATGACCATGATGAATAAAGAACAAATAAAAATATTTATATATATCTTCAATGGTGCTAAGTAAAATCAATATTATATTTCACTTTTAGTTTGAACCACGACTCTCAAAAAAAATAAAATTACGCCAACTAAACGTAAGGAACAGTCTCAGATCATATTGTCAGGGATAGTAACATTTAGCGTATTTCTATGCTACCTACACCTTCAAGTTATTTCCAAAAATCGCTATTTTTTCGTGAAGCTGAACAAGTTTCAAACTATGACCATTTCTTTATATTGAATACTTACAACGTCATTTAACAAATTGTAAATAATTATCTTAATTATCCTCTCGATTAGCCTCTATGTATAATGTCCCCCTGGCCGAGTAACTCACTCGCGAGACAGAATTAACGTAGCTATCACGGCTTTCGTTTTAAAAGTAGTTTGTAAAACCTAGGAAAAAACAACCTATACATACATAGAGCGCCAACAGTGGATATTACGCAGTGAAATGAGCCGAAAATATAGGACCTCTTATAGAAGCTTAAACTTTCAGCGATGGTGCATTGAGGTGGACAGTTTTACCTTGTGAAAATTCCAGGCCTTGCTCTTTTCCTGTGAAACATCAGACCGCTGGCAAAAGTCAACAGCAGTTATAGAACAAAAGACCGGGTTAGCGCGTAATGTAGAGTTCCTGTATATAGGTACCTACAGTAGCAGAGTTGCTCTTTCAGCCTCGGGAGGTGGCCGTAGCGCTGACTTTCCTGCGCGGCCCTGGATGCTTTGCTCGTCACGTGACTGAATTCGGTGAAAAGCGGCGACGCACGCGCCGCCGCGCATGGAAAACAGAAAAGGAGGAGAAGGAGGTGAAAGCAGGGAACGTACGCCGGGACGCGTGCAACGACTTATTCAAAATTCCATCAAGGTACGTAATTTGGACACCGACTGCCAGTCAGCAGCCCTGGTGGAACGTGCCAAGATGGTCCATCAGATGACGTCTGACTGCCACTGCCAAGAAAATTTCATCAACAAGGGCAGCATTTATATAAAATCTCCCATTCCGAGGTGGCAATATTGGATGGCTATAGAAACGGTTCACAAGCCGAGGTGGCCATCTTGCATGCCTGCGAAACGGTTCACAAGTCCTTAAAGGACACACGCAAAGAAAAAAATAAACAGCTTACATGGAAAAAGGATATCATAAAACGATTTTACAACGAAGAAAAAAATTTTAGAGCTATATTTACAGCGCTATACGAATTTGTAGTTGGCGCCCGCGGGAGCCGCCGCTGGTCACGTGGTAGGCCCGCGCGCCGCCGCGCTGCGTCGCCGCTGCCGCAAAGTCACGCCGCCGCCGCACGCTGAGCGTTGTACGACGCCGCTTCAACGCGTTTCTCCACGCCGCCGTCGCCGCCGCCGCACAAGTTCGTCTGCTTCGGGGCGCCGCCGCCGTCATCTGACCGGCGCACAGGTCAATCACGTCTGCTTGCGCTTTTTCAGGAGTTTCCTTTGGGCTCTAAAAGTTACTTATTAATCTTAGTTTTTTGTTATACTTCAAACAAAGATGAATAAGTAACTTTTAGAGGCCATAGGAAGCTTCCGAAAAAGCGCAAACACCCTGTGACAAATATGGGCCCGTCATGTGATAAATAAGGGCCACTTTTCCGCGGCGCCCGCGAGCGCCAACTACAAATTCGTATAGCGCCGTAAATATAGCTCTAAACTTTTTTTTCTTGTTGTAAAATCGTTTTATGATA
>JAZHYW010045091.1:0-36496 GCA_037355805.1 Ixodes ricinus | reverse complement strand
CACGTATTCGTGAGACGAAATACGGTACGCGCACCTCTCATTCTCCGCACGACGGACCATTCAAAGTCATTTGCAGCACCGACAAAACTTGTACGGTTAACATGAATGGTCGTCATGACGTTGTCACACTCGATCGAGTGAAGCCCACTTACTTGGACTCTTCTCTGACGGACCCCGTGCTCCTGCACCATCCATCAGCCGTAAAACGTACTCAAGTTAAAGCCTCTGTCAAATCACCGACTCCCAAAGGACCGCGACGTGGGCCACTACCACACGGGTTGCTCCACGACACTAGGGGAGGGGGAATTCGTAGCACAGCCGACAGGTCCCACAACCACACGGGTTGTAGAAAGCACACTAGTGAATGTACCTCAGACTAAAAGCAACCGAGGCTCCACTGCGCCGAGGCATGGTGCCCGGTGAGCGCGCCAGCGTACGCCACCGCGTGGCCTCGGGAGCCGCGAGAAATAAAATAATGTATACCTTCTGTCTAAACTTTGAGCCGGACGTCCCTTTTCTTCTCCGGTGCTTTCGAACGCACCTACGACAAACTAAAAATAATTCAGACACGTGCTGCTCGTTTCGTTCTGGTGCAGTAGGACTGTTTGAGGTGTGTAAGCGACATGATTAAAGAATGGGGATTGTCTTCAATAGAATTAAGACGAAGTAATTTGCGCTTCAAGTTTTTATACAATATATATCACAATATGACTTACATTAATCTCTGATGTTACTTAGTGCCTCAAAATATATCTCGAAAAGTAAAGACCACATTCATAAGATAAGAGAACACTGTACTAGCACTGAATGGAAAAACATGTTTTGTAGCGTGAGCTACACTGGGCGACGTAAAACAGTTTCGTGTGGCTTTCATAATGAGCCATGCTCATTATGCGAGCCGTGCTCATTATGCGGAGAGCGCTGCGGCGGCGGCGAGCTGCGCATAATGAGCACGGCGCACGGCGCGCGCGGCTCCGCATAATGAACATGCATAATGAGCACGGCTCATTATGAGAGCCACGCGAACCGCCGCCGCCGCGCGCTCCGCCGCCGCCACGCCCGCCTCGCCCGCCTCGCCGGTCTGCGCCCCTTCCAGAGGAGTGACGTCATAGCCGCGGCAGACGCACTGGCGCCGCCGCGGTACCAGCTGAGCGCCTCGGTTGCGCAGTAGCCAAGTCTGACGCTGCACCGGAGCCGCTTGATGGCGCCTCTCATTTTGTGCGCATAAGCTCACGCTACGTATATCCTGGCATAGCCGAGCTAAGCCACCGCAATTTTTTTAACTATTAAAGACTGCAACGTCTTTCCCACCGGGATTTTGCGTGGCGCTAATTTCAAAATAATTTATTCGCCCCCTGAGATAATGTCTGATGGTACGGCTTGACCATGATAAATAAAGAACAAATAAATATATTTATATATATTTTCAATAGTGCTAAGTAAAATCAATATTATATTTCAACTTTTAGTTTGAACCACGACTCTCAAAAAAAATAAAATCACGCCAACGAAACGTAAGGAACAGTCTCAGATCATATTGTCAGAGAGAGTACATTTAGCTCATTTCTGTGCTACCTAAACCTTCAAATTATTTCAAAAAATTTCAATTTAGTATTTTTTGTGAAGCTGAACAAGTTTCTAGCTATGACCATTTATTTATATTGAATATTTACAATGTCATTTAACAAATCGTAAATAATTATCTCAATTATCCTCACGATTAGCCTCTATATATAATGTCCCCTGGCCGAGTAACTCACTCGCGAGACGAAATTAACGTAGCTATCACAGCTTTTGTTTTAAAGTAGTTTTTAAAACCTAGGAAAAACAACCAATACATATATAGAGCCAGGCACGTATCCAGGATTTTGTTTCGCGGAGGCCCGCCCGTGACAAAATGTTGTATGAGGGGGGGGGAGGACGGAGGTCCCAGCAAAATTGAAGATTTCGGGGGAGGGGCATGGGCCGCCCCCTTATGCGTGCCTGTACGTGCCTGTATAGAGCGCCAACGGTGAATATTACAGAGTGAAATGTGCCGAAAAAATAGGACCTCTTATAGAAGCTCAAACTTTCAGCGATGGTGCATTGAGGTGGACAGTTTTACCTTGTGAAAATTCCAGGCCGTGCACTTTTCCTGTGAAACATCAGACCGCTGGCAAAAGTCAACAGCAGTTGTAGAATAGAAGACCGGGTTAGCGCTGCATGTAGAGTTCCTGTATATAGCTTCCTACAGTAGCAGAGTTGCTCCTTCAGCCTCGGCAGGTGGCCGTAGCACTGGCTTTCCTGCGCGGCCCTGGATGCTTTGCTCGTCACGTGACTGAATTCTGGAAAGGCGGCGACGCACGCGCCGCCGCACATGGAAAACAGAAAAGGAGGAGAAGGAGGCGAAAACAGGGGAACGTACGCCGGTGACGCGTGCAACGTCCCTATTGAAAATTCCATCAAGGTACGTAATTTGGGACACCGACTGCCAGTCAGCAGCCCTAGTGGAACGTGCCCTGATGGTCCATCAGATGACGTCTAATTGCCACTGCCAAGGGAATTTCATCAACATGGGCAGCCATTTATATAAAAGCTTCCATTCCGAGGTGGCATGTATGTGGATGGCTATGAAACGGTTCACAAGCCGAGGTGGTTATCTTGCACGACTGTGAAACGGTTCACAAGCCCTTAAAATGAATGTAATTCATAACATCAAAAATCAGGAAAAATGTGTACCCGTCCTTATTATTTTTTTTTTCACTTTTGAAATTTGCGTTTTTTAGGCAAAAGGGACATTCGGTTACAAACGGTCCCACATGCATCCTAAGCATGTTTAAAAAAAAAACGCCCTCGATGTTTCGAACCTTTCGGGACGACACTTTAATTCACTTTTACAACATTTTAATTCACAAAACGTATGCGACTCCGTTGAAGCTAGAGAGCAAGCGTGCATGCTACGACAGGCTTCCACGGAACGAACGCGAGCAGCAGACATATCTGAACTACGCTCGCGGATGCTTTTTTGTCTGCGCTCTTCATGAAACAATAATAATGAGCTGTGACACAGCGGTATGGCCAATAGCCCACACCAGATAGAAAGGTATAAACTTTCTGGCCTAAACCTCTCGGACCGAGTCAAGAGCCTATCAGTATTGCAGCGCGAGGCTCCGACAATGAGTGCATCGCTCTAAAGAATGCTTCGGCTGCATATGCAGTTAAGCCTCCAGCATGTTATGCAAAGCACTCGTACATCAATCACCGTACTTCAGTTCTACTCACCTGCCATGTAGAGTACTTTCGCGTCGTAGAACCCTTCTTTTGTTCGCGCGTCTCCGGCCCAGTAGACCTGGTACACCTTGTCGTCTTCAACTACACCGCTGAAGTTCCTTAGATAGTCGGAACTCACGACAGACTGGGTCTTGTCGAGGAGAAATTCTACTAAAACATAAGACATTGTAGAGCCCGGGCAGCATCGACAGGTTAGAGCAAACGGGCAAACAAAACGAGTCGAGAGCGATCGTTCATGGAAGTTCCGGCGAAGCCTCTATGGGCGAAGCGAAAGTAGAAAGTGGCGTGTTCGGCGTTTCGGCGGGCTTCTGATCAGGGTTGTCGGGTGCCCTGCTTGTCATATCTCTAACATCAGCGGTTTTATGGGCTCACTTCCCGAAATCGTTTTCTCGTGCATAGATTATTTTTTCGTATTCATAGATTTGACGAAATAGTGGTATCCGAACGAACTTACGTCCTTTGACCGCACGTCTGTCTGCACCGTCAAAGCTTTTTGACGTACAGTCAGAGACAATCGATGTACAATCAGAATCGCCACCAAGAAATCTTGACGGCATTTCGCGGCGGCCGACTGCCACCAGGAAACCATCAGAAAGCCGACAAGCGGAGTCTGACTGGAGTTTGACTGTCGGTCAGAGTAACTTGTTGGCCAATCAGACATGCTTGACGTACAGTCAGGCACAGTCAGCGGTCCACTAGAAAACATTGACTGCCAAACAGGGTTACATTGATGGATTTTTCATTCGGGGTCATTGCTCTCTCTCTCTCTCTCTCCGGCGGAGCGACCGTAGCGGTGGGTTTTCTGCACGGCACTGGATGCTTTGCTTCACAAGTGATCGATCTCGGCGAAATAGCGGCGTGGCGGCGCGGGGAAAACAGATGCTCAACTTTGCTCCCCCTTTGGGGGAGCATATCGAGGAACTCTAGGTGAATGCAGAGCTCTTGGTGAATGTAACTTTTAGCGCCATCTATTGAAAGGCGCACAAATCAGCCAACAAGAGGCGTCGTCCGCTCGCGGCACCTTTCGGCAGATGGCGTATATTGCAAAATCTTTGACTTCCTTCCCTTTTGGATCACGTCACACTGGAAATGTCGTTTGATTTCTTCTCTTACTCCTTCATTGATCGTGCAATAACGGGTGCCGTGTCTGCCAAGCGTCCGATCGAGCGCCTGTAAACATTTCCAGTGTTTACAAATCCCAAACCCAGCTGGCGCTTGTTCGTTCCTTCGAAAATCGAGGCTATTGATGCCCCATGCCATGCGCACGAAAGCTGAAAATGGCATTAGGCCTGGAGCCCTTTTCTAGAAAGCACTAGATAAGTTGTCCCGAAGAAATAATACATTACTTTTTTTCACCGCAAAAATATACTATTCATCACCAAACACTCATTCTCCGCCCATATGTAACGCTAGCAATCTGAAGTAGATGCAAAAGTTTCGAAACTAACTGTTACTTAACTAAATATTCTAAAGTGATATGTTTAAAGATTCAGTTCGAAAATATAGCCTGTTTTCTGTAACTGGCTCAATTCAGCTCCATGTATTCGAGGTCTCCATCGGTCGCCTTTTTCAAAATTAAAATTTCAGAAAGTCGCCCTATACACTTCGGAGAGGACAACTGTTTTTTTTTATTTTGGCATTTGGTTCGGACTATTGGCGCTACATTAGAAACGATAAGTGCTCGGCAATACGTAGTTTAATAATGCGTTCAAAAAGTTTTTGTAATATTTTTTTCACACTTTGTATTTGACTCTGCGCGTGCCGCCTGCCTTTGTCCGGGGTCAAAATGACACGTCACATTTCAGTGCTATATTTTTTTAATTTTGTTCAACTTAAAAAAAATAGGTGAATGGTCCATTCAGAGTGAGAACAGACATAGGCGTGCCATGTCTATATCTGGCTTTAAATTAATTTTTAGTTGTGAGGTAGCAAAACGTGTTCATTGAACAGGACCGACCCTAATTTTGAAAGAAATATATATACATATATATATATATATGTATATATATATATATATATATATATATATATATATATATATATATATATATATATATATATATACATATATATAAATAAGCGCATCTGAAAGGAGTTTTAGAAACAGATTTCTCCTTTGCGTGCTGACACGAACATAAGGGTCATAGAAAAAACGTATCAGCCATTTTTACACTATCAATACTTTTGTGTATAATGCACATAACCTGGTCTACGAGAATTGGTTATATTTATTTTATTTTATTTTATTTTATGTAAATAGCGAATATGACAAGCTCGGCATCTTGAGCAACATTTTCATAGAGTGGATTTTTTGTCAAAATTGAAATACATTTTATAAATAAGTTTTAGCTTGAAGCTTTTTGTTCGTATTATTTCAACAGTTGTGCACCTTCAACAAAAACATAGCGTTCTCCTGTTGTAAACGGTGCGTTGTGCTCGTTAATTTTCTGAAAATCAAACAAGTTCAAATTATGCAATATATGTGCGGCAGCTCTAAACAATAATCATACCCGAGTCAATGACGGACATCATTCAGATAGATCATGCGCTTTTAAACTGAGTTTCAAGAAACCCTCGAGCAGGGTGGATCCCAAAAATAACTATGATTCAAATGGTGGTTACGACGCATGACATAAATCATGATTTGAACCAGACGGCTTTTACTGCGATTAACTAAAGGAGACCTTACCGGCAAAAAAAATCCCATTTTCTACTTACTTTTTTCTTTTCTTGTGGATTTGTTTTGTATTCAGTTCAAGGAATGATCAAGCAAAAACATTTTATATCAGAAAAAGACCGGCAAAAAGAAGTGTTCTTCTAAGCAAATCGGAGCGTTTAAATTCCTTTGCACCTTCTACTTCGTCCGACAGTTATATAATGTTCTATTTCAAGAAAAAAGGAAGTGAAATAAAGAAAGCATGAAAAGTGAGGTCATATTGCAAACAGATGAGGACCCAGAAAAGCCAATAAGGCTTTTTAAGCTACCTAGAAAATTCAGCTGTTTTTGTTCTAGCATGGAGGCTTTTCAGAAATAAAGTGTGATTACTCATAATGTACTCCTAATTTTAAAGAAAAAAGTCTTCCGGATTGATTGGACGGATATATCTATCAATCAGCCATTTCTAAAAAATACGAGTAACCCGAAGAAAATCACTAGAATCACTGCAAAGATTTGTTTCAAATTAGTCTTGTAAAACCAATCAAATTTATTTTAAACCCAATAAATGTGAGTAACATGAGTAAAAAAAAAGCCGAGGTTGTGAAGTGTCAGAACCGTTGCATTTGATCTCTTGATAATAGGTATTTTCAAATCTTTAATCACATTGTGTAGCTTTTGTAAGTTTTACACAGATTTAGTTAAGTTTTTGTAGTTTTTAATTATTGTTTGGTGTTCCTGTCCTAACAGCTTGTTCTTCTTGTGCACTGCATATTGCCGGGCACGCATCTGGCCAAGTAGGCAGCGCGCGAGTGGCCTAACGGTTATTGCGCCTGCCTCCCACGCGAAAAGCCAGGGTTCGATTCGTGGGAGCGACGCATCTTTTGCTTATTCCTGCAATATAGCGTTTTGGCAAATTCGAGAATCCTGTTGCTTGCTTGAGGTCCGAATGTTCTACGTGTCGAATCTTCTACGCTGATTATTTCAGAAGCCCACGCGTGTACATAAGGGGCTTCCCGTGGCAAGCCAAGGTCAGTTTCGCCTCACGCGTTCGATCCTGCTGCTTCGCTTACTTCGACGCCCGCGACGCTCTGTTGTTATTTTTTTTCCTTTTTGTTTTTGGGCACAAGCTCACCCCATTAAAAGCTTAGTTACCTCAGTTATTCTTTGTTTCATTACCTCATTCATTCGTGATATTTTGGTGGAGGTGCGGGGTAACGCATGTCCCTGCAGCGCTCCTCTCCGAGGGCCCACACTGCAAGTCCGAACCCAAGCCCCCGAGGACCCAACGAAGAACAGACCGAGGACCGATCAAGTCGCCGCAACCAAGGCCTACCCCTGAATTAGAACCCTTGCCTCCCAAGACCAAGCAGTCAAGGAGGACGACGATGGACAACCAGTCGTCGCAGACCCCGGCCGCCGCCGCCCTCGTATACCTTGCCGTCGCACCCCGGACTTTGACACCTTTCCATGGGGAGGTCTACGAGGACATTGAAGACTGGCTGCAACACTATGAACGTGTAGCACGCCACAACGGAAGGACGACTGAGCAATGCCTCCACAATCTCTACTTCTACGCCTGAAGGAACTGCGAGGCACTGGTTTGAAAACCACCAAGCGTCCTTCACTACGTGGTAGGCCTGCGCCGCCGAGTTTAAGCGAACGTTCCTCAACCACCACCTTCGACAGCGAGCGGAGAACCTTCTCCGAACAAAGGTGCAAGACCCCAACGAAAGCGTGACCAGCTTCGTTGAGGATGTCAAGCGCCTATGTGCGAGAGCCGATCCGGAGGCAGCCGAGGATTAGAAGCTTCGAGTCCTCATGCGATGGCGTGAGGGCTGAAATTTTCGGAGGCCTTGTCCGCAGTTCCCCGACAACCGTCGACGGTTTTGTGGCTGAAGCCACTAACATCGAGCGCGCGCTGTCGGCCCGAGGAAGCCTTTACCATCGATCGGCGTATGAGGTTTGACGCGTAGAACATTCGGACCTAAAATAAACCACTATGTTCTCGAATTCACCAGAACATGACATTTACCTAAATATCAAAAAGACGCGTCCGCTCCCAGGCATCGAACCTCGAGTACTTTGCGTAGGAGCCATGGACGATAATCATTCGGCCACAGGCGCCCTTGCTTGCAGACGCGCGTGGCATAATGTCATGCTTGGAAACTACCTTTAGTAACAAACGTGAGCTCAACTTGCTGCCAGAGATTTAAGCCGGGCCTGTGAAGCAATTTTGGGAAAGCACGTTGGTACACTTCACCGCAGCAGCACTTTGGGGTGATAAGGTTGACCTCAGCAAACCCCACAAACCGAAAACGTTTCTTTAGATGTATTTTTAATGGCAATTTTCGTAAGGAGACCTGATAAAATCTGTGAACGACTGACATTCATAGATCAGAACTAAAATAAACTTCGAACAGAAAAAGCTCGAGCAGAGGAAAAGAATGATAGCTGCAACACAATAGACTCCACGGTTGTAGATGTCCTATCTTCTGGTTTTTAACCGTAGATAAATAACAAGGAGTTAAGAAATATAGAATGATTATACACATAGCAAATAATAATTAAAAAAATATTTATGAAGCCCGACTCACGTGTCCTACCTGAAATCCCCGCCCCCTCCCTCACTCCCCCCCCCCCCCAAAAAAAAAAAAAGAAAAAACAGAAAAGAAGCGTCACTTGCGTTTTTAATGTCGTTGGAACACCTGAATGTAAGGGGCACGAGAATTTTCCTAATGGGAACACGTCCACACTACTTTTTTCCTCCCTCTTCTCAAATGCTACTTTCCGTCGCCCTTCACGTCTCAAACACACTTAGACCCCTTTGACCTTAGTATTTTAAGGCTAAGAAACCTAACAGTAAGGCTAACTAACGAAACTACCCTTTTGCCGATTCGGGCGCATGTACCTATGTTTGAAAATTTCTACAAAAAATACAACAACATGGGAAACTTTGATTATGAGCATGGCAAAATAACATCATTGGGAATTTAAAAAAAAGTTTTTTTCGAATCCATTTTGCTCAAAGTATGTCTAAATTTATTTTTTGAAGGAATAAAAACAAATATACTTCGTTGCGATAAAATAAACCGAGATGGTACCAGTCGACAGCACATGTCTAGGCCTCGATATATTTTGTTTTAAAGCGAAATATTTTGTGATGTTTGAAATATAAGGCTCCAAGCTGGTTAGGGAAGCAATCTGTTACTTTTTCAAGTAAATTTGAAATAGTCACGTTACTTTTTAACGGCAGTAATTTGTAATGCAATGTTGGTGCATATATTTGTAACTGAATATTTTTTTAATTGTTAATTTAAAAAAAATGACGATTATACAGAAATTAGCCCAATATGATCAGGAAATTCAGCAGCATGAAGATAGCAAGTTCTACAAAAAATAACCCAAAAGAAAACACGTTTGCTTGCATGACCGGTCACTAAAGCCAATGGAAAAAGGTGCAAGGCATAAACAAATATGCGAAAAACACAGTTCAAGAGAGCAACGCCGAGAAGGCTTTGTCTTCTTGATATCATAGCTAAGTCATACGCTGTGACTGAGTATGCGCACCGCTAGCTTTGTCTGCAAAATTCTAGGACTCATTTCCGGTCGCCTTACACAAGCGTGTTGTCGGTTATTGTTACAGCTTTCGCTGCCTTGTCAGCATAGAGATGAACGGAGTGCACCAACATTCTTTCTCTTAAAGAGACACTGCAAGGAAAATAAGTCATTTTTTCAAAGGACATAAATACGACACATATTTTAAAAATTAACCTTTCCACGAAATATAGACTTTTTTGCGCAATATTCCTGCCGTTAGACGCACATTAGGTTCAGAAAGGGGAGGTCGCTGACTTTGAGCTCCACCGCGTGATTACAAGGTGCTTACGCATTTTATTGGCTGAAGAGATGATTGATATGTGAAGGGTATATTGTAAATGTGTATCTCCGTGCCGTAATTGTTTTCTCGATCGACTATATTTTTTATGTTTGAGAATCAAATAATCAAGATAGAGTTAATATTGTTTTCAAATGTATTCTGAGATTGCTAATCCAGCTTTGAATTGAAACGTTTACAAAGATGGTTGCCGGCGTGCGCGGAGTATTGGACGAGCCAAGCCCGCTGGGCTTGTCAATTTATACTAGTGCGAGTGTTTTTGAGTTCACAGAGTTGTTTAGAGGAATATTCATCCTCAATCGAAGTAGATTTGCAACAAACAACTCCTGCAAGTAGCGCCTTCCGAAGCGCTGCGCGGTTGCTTGTTATCGTAACGGGACTGGCCTACGCCTAGCGTCCCAGATCAACTATAAGGTGTTTGAAGTAACCAGGCTCGATTTAAGATGGACCATAAACATCGACGCCTGGACGAAGCAATCTAAACTTTTCGTTAAAGGTGTCTTTCACTGGTCCGTATTTTCTAGTGAAACTACAAACCGTAACTCCCTTTTGTAAAAAATAGAGCCAAAAATATGCCAGGGTTAACGGCGGGTGGCGACGCTGAGAAAAACATGTCCTAAGCGGAGCCGCTCCGGTCGCACCAGTTACGGGGCATACACAGAGATCCTACACGCAAGCTATTGAAGGCAGGCCCTGCGAAGTATGCTACGTGAGGAGCCTCTCCATCGCTCCGGACCGCGTGCAAACTCTTTGATTTTTATACAAAAAGGCACTAAGGATTCTCAATTTAATCCCACCGTCGGCCTGTGTGCCGTTAATTTGTTTCTATCTGACCACCCTTGAGCATTTTTACCATTTTTTAAAAGTAATGTAGTTGTCCTTTGTGGGTATCTACACGGTGCTGCGGAAGCCTCAATTGGATCATATTTCTAGCGTTATCACTTAAAATACAGAAAAATAATGCAACACTTTTTTGCAGGTTCTTTTAGAGCATATCATTCGCCTTAATATGGGAGTGTTTAAAACAAATCGAAGATGCCCTTTTTCCTCATTGTGTTTCAAAGTAACTTGAAATTTTTAAAATGGCCCCATTTGAGCGTTTTTCATAAATTTCTTTTCCTGCACAAGAAAACCATATTTAGTGCAAAATTTTAACAAGATCAAGGACAACACGCTTGCAACGTATGGAAGTTCTGGTAATTATCAGATGCGGCGAAAAAAATATTAATTGCAAGCATGTTTGCGAAATGTGCTATGCTTGAGATTTTTTTCTAAAAATTAACTAGGTCGATCCTTAATGATAAACACTGTGGGTCAAACCTCCTCAGACTTAGATTATGATTTTATATTTCTAGACCAAAAGCCACACGTGTTTTCTTCTTCTTCTTTTTTTTTTTTGGGGGGGGGGGGGAGCAGAAAGCTTTTCGCATTGAGAGTCTTCTTCTAAGTATTTTCCAGCAGGACACACTTTTTTTTTTTTTCGCAAAACAGATTTCGGTTTTGCTTTGATAGGCCTTGAGCCTAATATAATTTTTTTTCGTAAAAATTAAGAACGTTTACCGGGCATGGTCGGCGATTTATCAGAAAACACCCCAGTAAAGCATCGGCTGTAGTAGCGCATGCATCGCATAGCATTTGCTGTGCTACTGGCGTCGTCGTTGTCGTCGTTGTCGTCGTAGTGTATTTTGCAAAGTCAACCCTTCTCGCCGAAGGCCCTTGGAACGCTTGGATCCTCCAGCCCATTCTACCGCAGCGCCGCAGCGTACATCTGGGACCTTTCCACGCTCGCCGCTTCATAGCAATGCATGGCGCTTCGGAGCCTGATCTCACTACCCCTACGTTGGTTCACTGTACGCCTATACACTCCGTGCGACGTGACCACCGCGCCGCGACGCGGACGTTATCGAAGCTAGGCTGTATTATCCCAGCGAATCGAAACCACGCAGCGTTCATTGATACGCATTGAAGTATGAGTGGTGTGGTTGCGTAGGGTTGACAGTATAAACTACTGCGTCGTTAAGTCCTCAAAAAGGTTTGCGTCGTGTCTTGTGTGGACAAAGTTTCCGTTTTTCAACTCCTCGGTGTCTTGTTGGGCACCGGCAACGATGGACCCGTACCGTACGACGCTAAAAATTTTGTTTCTCGATCCTGTCTGCCACGATATATCGGCACGGCTGACATATTCTACAGTGCCGCTTTGCGCTTTGTGTTTGTTTTTGTGCCTGTGACGCCTACATATGTATGCTACACTCGGGGACAACTTGTCATGGCATTTTCGATGAGAGGAGGAGATCGCGCGCACAACTTTGACTGGCGCTCAAAATGGGAGAGGGCACGCGCGCCCGTACCTTCGTCTGCATTGCCAAGAAAAGTTGTCCCTGAGTACAGCTCAGAAGGGGCGAACTGATATACCATCCCACTCTCGCGGGTTTTCAGTGCTCATTTTGTTGGAGCGATGCCCTTCAAAGCCGTTTCGTCCCCATCGCACGTGTCGATGTTATTTCCGGACCAGTATGGCATGCAGTTTTTACTTTCTGAACAAAGATTCAGACGGTACACGAAGTGAGAATTGTGAAGCTAAGAAAACGCACGACGAGACTTAGAATTACTGGACAATCGACGTTTGAGTATGTCAGTTTAGGTGTGCTTTGCTTTTGGTCCACTTCCTTTTAGACAAGGAAATCATATTTCTTCACATATGGGGGGTTCCCGCTAGGCAGTAGGTGACTGCAAAAAAAACAAAACTTGTAAATGTTTTGGATCAAATTAATGCAAGATAACTTGTACATCTTAATCAAAGAAAAAGAACAAGAAAATCAGAATTTAATGAAATTACCTGAATCCGTCTTTTTGATTTTAATCAAACACAAATTAGTTATGTATCATATTTAAATCACTTTACCCAGAAAGGTAATTTTATTCCTCACTAGTATTTTAAACACGAGAAATGGACACGATAAATTCATTCTTCAATCCGCCCAATCACTGAAACACTGTAAAAAAAAAACTGTAAATAAATATATTGTTAAAGTGCCGTTTAATCCAAAATATTTTCTTCATTTAAACCCCATCACTAAAGAACAAAATGGAGCTTCATTTGTTTGCGTATTGAGAAACTTTAATTTTTTTGTAATACTTCGGGAAAGCAAAATAAAAATAACATCGAAGTCCGAAGATACTATCACCTTCGTGCACACGGTGCCATTGTTGCTAGTGCTCCTGGGGGCGGCTCCGAAGTAATAAGGGTCTCTCAACTGCACTAAAAGTGAAAAAAAAATATCCATCGACGTAAAAGATGGCTTTTTAACTCAAACTCAATTCGCAAGTTGTTTAATGACATATACTTTTTTTTGTTTGAAAGTGCGCAAGGCGGTGGCGCTTAATATAATGCAAAAAAGTGGCTACCTCCTGTAAGACAAAACGTACTTACTAATAACGACTGCTGTAAGATCAACCCTACTGGTTTTATTAAACCTGTATCTGCCTGAATCTCTAAGTCACTCCCTGAGGTCGGTCTGTGTGCGTGTGCGCGTCGGCATAAACGTTCTTGTTTGTTTCTTATCTTATTCAGATATGGCTGCATAAGATGTCACCAACGTTATTAGATTAGCTCAGTTACGGAACTGCTCAATAGACGCTGCATGCACGTGAAGTCCACCCCCCCCCCCCTCCCTTCCCCTTCACTCACCACGACTCGCCTCGCGTCGTTCGATGCGCGGGACGGCCGCTAGGTAACTGCAGTGTATTCTATGGAATACGTGCGTTTCGAAGCGCAAGATGGCGTTCCAACTCTGCTCTATGGAACACACAGTTATGAAACGAAAATCTAGATGGCGCTTCAAACGACGGGTGGCGGACTGAAGTGACTGAGGGGGTACCCCCTCCACGGGAGTTCGACAACTGGGGTAATCTAGCAACGTTGAATGCCACAAATAATTAACGAGAGAAGTGAAAGATAGAAATAAAGCTCACCTCTCCGATTAGCGCAGAAGAAAGCTGGGTTTTCCTCGTGTTCAATCTCTTATGCTCTTTTATTTTTTTATGTGTTGGAATTAAAAACCAAATAACGTTACATGGGCATAATAAAAATACTGAAAGACGATAACATCAGTTTTGAATTAAGAATTTTTTGTGAAAAGGGTGTTCATGTGGAAAATCATCGGAGTGAAATGGGTATTGCGGAAACCACGTTTAAATCATCTTGATTTTTATTCTCCTCCCTGAGCTCAACATAGTCGTGGTATATTAGTTTCTGAATATAAATGCCTCTTCGATTTCGTAAAAAAAGTGAAGTGGCTGCACCTTGTAGAAGCCGGGGCGGTTTCTCGTTGGGAGCCAGCCTGCCGTGTGATGAAGTTAAACGTATTTCCTGGCACATATAAGAAGCGGAGAAGAGCTCGATGATTTTTTTTAGTTCTGCCCCAGCCCTCACCCATACAAAAATGGTCTATGGTCGTCTACGGAAAATTATAAGGCAGGCCATCACTCCGCTATGGCCCTCTAAGGTCGGCCATAGAAATCCATAAATACAGCTAGAGCCACCTATAGAAAAATCGATGTCCGTTTGTCTAAAAACTGGAAACCAACAAATTTTCTTTACCCGCCTATAGAAAATTCTATGGCCACAAATCTCAAGACTGGAAACCAATAAATTGTTTCTACCCACCTATAGAAAGTTTTATAGCCCTGAGTTTAAAGACTGGGAACCAATAAAATTTATTTACCCGCATATAGAAAATTCTATGGCCCCGAGTCTAAAGACTTTGAACATATAAATTGTCTTTACCCGTCTATAGAAGTATTTACGGCCCCGGGTCTGAAGTCTAGGAACCAATAATTGTTCTTTACACGCGTATAGGAAATTACTACCGGCACTTACTTTTTTAGCAAAAAGGCTCCAGGTTAGAAAATTAAAGCAATACTATTTCTGTAATATGATGACAAAGCATGACCCATGATATGTTCTCTGCAGTTGAAACGAGTCGTGAAAACCAGTAATATTGTTTTATGTTTGAATAATTCATTGACATACTTGTGCAACAATTAAAATTAAATACCCCTAAAAGTAAAAATAGATTACACTGGCACTGAACACTGCAATCAAGCAATAGCTTGATTGCAATCTTCAGCACCAGTGTACTGCAATGTCAACATGATTCATCAAACTTATTAAAATATAATTATTAATTTTAGTTAATTAGCCTATATGATCTACATTTGCTTTTTTCAGGGTGTTGAATTAAGAGAGGAGGGCTATTCTAAGAGACAATTCAAATAATGTATATATGGACGAATAATATTTCCTCCGCCTCTCCGTTTTTATGCGTCAAATGACGGCAGTCACCCGCCAAGTCGGATTCAAAAATAAGACTGCCATATATAGATGTAGTGCGAACTAAGCATACGTAGAGAGGGGTGGGGGTCCGGTGTCGCTCCAGTGTTGATGTTGCTTGGGGGATTGTTCTGATTATGTTCTGTGTATTTTGTGCGTTCACTGATATATGTGTATCTACGATGTAGCGTTCAAATGTCGTGGGAACTTGAAAATATATTTTTTTCGGAGTGTGCTGGCTAAAAGAGCGATAGGAAAACCCATGCAGCATTCTTTAGTAGACCACATGAATGGCTAAAGACACCAAAGGAAAAGCCATAAGCAGCTAGCATACTGGCTATATAGAGCCAGCCATTAGAAAAGCTAAAGAGCGCTATGGCTGGACAGTGATAGCGCCATAGACAAAGCTTAAGAGTCCTATAAAAACGACCATAAAAATGCTAAAGACAGCCATAGAAAATTCTTTAGCTAATTGGGCCAAATAGCTAAAGCCAACCATAAAAATAATTTTCTATAGCCGACCATATGACATTATTGTTTAGGCATATAACGCTACTCACAACGTGTCGCCTAGAAGTATCAAAGTTCCGTCCGTGCGCGCTTCCGCCGCTTCCGCCGCCACAGCCTGGCACGCCAAAAGGCGCTGCCGTCTACTGAATGGGTCTCATCGTCGAACGCCAGCTCCTCCGCTAGTGGCGTTACTCGCGTTTTTCAAAGCTCCTCTATAGTTCTCGCACGGAGTATATAACGTGTGCTTAATCGGAAATCACACAGGACCCATATATTAGGGGTACTTTTAGGCTGGCCGCATGAATGGACTATTAAATTCATGTTTTATGTTAACTAAGTATTTGTTTGTTTTTCAGGGGAAGAATTTCGAGTGATGCAACATCATATAAAGACATAGTGTCTTCATCTAATCAGATCGATCTCATGGGATTCACAACTGCTGCAACTGCAACCACAAAACCGGGAGATAGCACTACAAAAAAAGGAAAAGGTTTGTTGTGTTTTTATGTGTTTACCGACATGCATTTACAAGGTGCGATCAAAACGTTTGAAGTCTTATTTCGTAGTGTGAAATCAAAATTATTCACGGTAATGCGCGCACAGCAATAAAAGGCAGGAATTTTCATTAGTCAGTACACCAAAAGGCGTTCTTCCGTGAAGATTTGTTGCAGTGCTACACAGGTTTTGTGACCGCTTGCATGAGTGCAATGACTATTTCAGCACTGCACTGCAAAACAGAAAGAGAAAGACCATCAATTCTGTGTCCAGCTCGGCAAATTTGAAGCAGATATCCTTGAAACGATTCAGCATGTTTATGACAAAAAGTGAGTGAGATGTGTGAGGACTTTTGATTGGCACTTGCGCTCAAGATCATCACTAACATCAACGGAACATCGACGAGAGGTCGCAAGGTCTTTCTACTCTGCTTCGAGCAGTGACGTTATCTCAATCGTGAAGCGTAAGTGCCAATAAAAACACCTCGCATGACAGACCGCATTCCGACGTAAGCCTGCTGAATCCTTTCAAAAGCGCTGCGCTCCCTTATGAGATTTGACGAGTTCGACGCAGCATTGATATTCACCCACGCTCTGGTTTGCAGTTCATGCTGAAGTCGCCCTTGTGTTCGTGCACGTCATCAGACGAACTCGTGTAGCGCAGCGCTCGATGTTCAGAGAACGACGCCCTCTGGCATAACAAGGCATGGAGGTCCATGGCTTCGACTGCTGCGCGCGAATCACCGCATCGCACACAGACTGCTACAATAATTGCAGAAAGAAGTAAAGGTTAGGACACAAAAGACGATTGAAATCTTACAGCAGTTCTTGCAACCTTTTCCTATACGCCTGGATGAGGGAGCGACGGCACTCTCGTGTGCACCACTACCAGAATTTCGGCTCCTGTGAGTCGCAACCCGTGGCGCGGACGACCCGCCAAGCACGTTCCAACGACTCCACTTCTATCCCCTTCAGTAAACTTCACACATGTACCCATTTTTCAAAGCCTCGAGCTGTCTCGGTTAGCTAGAACTCAAAAGAAAAGCCAAATGAAAGAAATAGGACTCAAAATAAAATCTTGTGACTGTCTCTAACATTTTCATGTTTGCTACACGCATATTTTGCAGTAAATGGACAACTAGAAAAATTATGAGACACTAAAATATATGTTCTTTGCTAAGAAGCAAAAACCATCTGTACATGCCAGATATATAAACGAAAGCCTGGCTTTGTTGAGAGCTATGACGGTCACACAAAACGACCCTCTGAATTAATGGGCATGACCATCGAATTCCAGTCTAGTATAGTTCACGTCCAAGCCTCAGCAATTGACGGAAGGAAGTAAGGCTTCCTTTTTGGCATGCTGAAATATGAAACAATGGAAATTAAACGTATACTAGGTTGGTACTTCTTTGGTCGGTCTGCCAGCAAAAAAGCGCTAAAGACTACGGGGGCCACCGCCGTCTCTGTCTCCAATGTCAAGGTAACAGATGATGTCACTAAGCACCTTTCCGGAACTAGATTGCTTTTGAAGACACTTACCTAAACCACCACACTTGATGTGGTTTTTTGAAAGAGGTCGTGAAACTAATTCCGGGTCGGAATACACGATTTTAGATTGGGATTTTAATGTCGCATATTGTTTAGAGGGGTTACATGAGAACTTGTACGCCAGGGCAGAAAGCAAATCTTCGATTTTGGGTTCGAAATTTTGAAAACAACTATTTCTGGCTTTCTCTTCTTCGAAAGCTGTCCACCTTTTCAATGTGGTACATCCGGGTTATTCTAGCACGTCAGCCGAACCAAGCTCCCGTATTGTACAGGTTCACTGCGTCACTCGGACGCATGCACTTGTCAACTATCAATCCGTCGAATAATATTTGGGCTCTCGTTCACGGCTAACGAGTGTCGTGACGGCACTTATCATCACTTGCGAAGGACAAGTTCCATGGTGTGCTTAAAAAGCAGTGTGCAAGCATGGAGTTATTGCATTCCGAAACCATGCATCGTCAAAGTTGTCAATCTTGGTCTGATAGGCCGGATATTCGTAGCACGCAAATGCAGACCACATACTTATTTTCATTACAGTCGAAGGACGCTATTTTTAAACAATGTTTAAGGTTTTATATGAAGTAATTACAGGATGGTCATTCCATACCCCGTTCTCCATGCTCACTTTTTCCCCGTCACTTCGAACACTAATTTCATCGTCTCCTTTCCTACCACAATAGAAATTTCAACAAGGGTTGTTTTTATTAAAGGAATTGCCTTGTGAAAAACGGAAGTTACTAAGATCTCGCGCTGGTTACGCAGAGAGGGCCTGATTATAGTATTTTGTTATTTTCGCTTTATTAAAGGAAGCTCCAATATTTGTGAAATCGTTTATAAGCTTCAGTATGAAACTGCACGCCAAATATTGCAAGTGTGAATGGCTGGTCGTCAGGCGACATCCACACCAGGCACGGTATTGCAAGATTCGAGGCGATTGACTCATTTCCGGTTCTGACCTTCATGGTTAATGGTGCGTGCAAAGAAAATCGTCAAAGAGTTGAGCTTCTCAATACCGTAAATCGTGTCTTTCTTACAAGCACGTTATTTCACTAAGACACAAGTCGAGAGCGCTCAATCTTCTTTTTGCATGATGTTACGTCAGAGCTTCCGTGGTTGCCAACTGAAGCGTTGTATTTTGCGGATGCAATCTGAGCGGTACTACTTTGTGAAGGACAAAAAAAAACACATTTTGAAGAAGGTGTTCAAAAAACAATTCAAAATATAATTTAAATGTTTTCTTACGGGAAAATACTCGCCGAGCAACCCCTTTAAAGGAGGTCAATAATTTGTAGTTTGCAGAGGTGGATAGTTTTCGTTTTACCTTACCCATTACTTGTACGAAGAGCAACAACATTTTCGTGCTCAACGCACATCTTCTACGTTTTTAAAACATGTTTTTTTGTATTTGAATGTTTTGTTTTTTAGCCATAATGGTGCTGCAAGCAAAAACCGCTAGCATGCCGCACTTCATTGTGAAAACAGCATTCTGCAAGCCTGTGGTGCCTCTATCGCTTTGCGTACGCCCCTCTACTTCTTAGTGGCCCTCTAACGTAGGAGCCCCCTTTTCTCAAATTTTTTTATTGTCTGACAAATAAAAATGCAGTTCCTCAAAGCAATCTAAAATGTTTATCACGACTTCCGGCTTTATATTGTCTCACAAAATGTTTTAGTCTATTTCATTGTTTTAATATTAGGTAGGTTGATTAGTTTTCAATTTGTATTTTGTATGCTGTGCACATTCGGCTTTAAAATATTTACGTTTGTGCATCGGAATGAGGTCCAGTGGCTCTCGTTGGAAAAGTATTTTTGTTCAACAAATAATGGACAACACCTCTCATACTCGCGGACAGCGCTCTGTGCCATTTCAGAAAAAGTGGCGAGCGCACGTGCACATCCTTGATGGGCGTACACGATATGCCCATTCGATAGACACGGGACGTTTTCCACGAGTATAGACTGGATACATACTGACTTTCGTGGTGTTTTTGGTTATATATACTTACTTTCAAAAAGTGTGTCATCACAGCGGGTCGTAGCGAGTTATGCGAACATAAAATATAAATTGCTTTTAGTTATTTTAATAATTATTTGGTTAATCTAGGACACTTATTGTGCCTAGATTATGTAGAATTGTCGTTCGTGGGCACTTAAAGAAAATATGATCGCCGTTACTGGAATGTTTCGCAGTGGATATTACTCCGCTCTATATAACGGAGAATCACAGTGTCGTTAGGTTGAGAAGTTGCAATGTCCCGTCGCATCATACCAGATGACATCTCAGTCCCTTTCGAATATTTAAGCGGATAAATTTCTTCCCAACACTTAGGCGAAAAAGTATCCGCTAAATTTAACGAGGAATCACAAACTCGTTACATTTCGTGTCGACAGAGTCCCACGTAACGTTGTATGACATGAAGACAACTTCTCCGCGAAATTTAACTACATTGCTAAAGATTGCCGGAACATTTATCCACTAAATTTAGTTGGAAGTTAGTGTAATGTAGCCACGTGGTGCCACGTGAAATTACAGTGCCTAGTCATCTCATAGCATCACGTCACGTTACATTATTAGATGAGCATCATTCTCTAATTCTCTAAATTTAAACACATAATGTAACTCTTGGCACTAGTGTGCAGCATCTGGGCCATCGCTCCAGTCTAATTGTTAGGTACGTCAGGAAGCCGGCAATTCGTAATGCCATTTTTATCTGAAGTGCTGGTGTGTTTACAGAAATCTTGATTGTAAGCTTTCTTGTTTCCAGGCGGTGGAGTGGTCACAATCACCAGAACGACATTGTCACTGTTACTCTCCATGGGGCTCCTTGCCGCTTTGCCTGTTCGTTTCTTCGTCGTTGAATAAAACAAGTTTTCATCGCACGCTCTGCTTGGATGCCAAAAGAATATGCTACTTACTGAGCATGAGTTAATATCAATACTTTGGGTGTTAGAATGACCGACAAGTAGAGTTAAAAAATGGAGATGTTCTGGCTGTGTGCCAAATCAACTTGCAATTCAGTCACACCACCTATAGGTTAGAGTTAAATCTAATGTAATACGTCAGACATCCTGATTTGTGAATAACCGACACAAAAAATACAAGCAACAAGAAAAAAATATTTCTGTTTTTCTTGGAACACTGCTGTTTTTAAAGTTGTTTATTTTGCTCTCAATCTCAGATAATCAACCAATCACTCTGAGATAGTTTAGAGTGGACTGAATGTCCTTCGTTTTGTGCTTGAGGTGACAAAGTGGTGATTAGGGGACCAAAATTAGATCGTTTTACTTTCAAAACAATATACTTCGTATTACAATTACCGACAAATCAAGAAATGAAGCCTGGCATTTTGCAGAGAGTTCAGGTTGTTATGCCTTCTTGAATTAAGTCACCGAAACCCCGGGCTTTCAAATTGAAAGGACAGTTTTTTTTGTTTGTTTTGTATTTGTACAACCGGGTGCATTGCTTTCCCCAGAGCAAGTAAGTGATTTACATTGCGCGTCTCCGAGCGAGCGCGCCCGTGACCGAATTGACATCGTGATTGGCTCCCACGGATAGGGCTGTGGTTCGATGCCAGGGTGCGGAGTCACCTTTTATCTATTTGCGTAAATGTCGGGTTTTGGTAAATTTGAGAACCCTGTTGCTTGTTCGAAGTCCTAATATTCTACGCACCGAACCATCTACGGCGATTGTTCCAGAAACCCACGCGGGTACATAAGGAGCTCTGCGTGGCGCCTCTGCTCCTGCGAACGAAATGGCCACGACCGCCGAGGCAAAAGCTGACGGAGAAGTTAAAAGCAGTGGCATCGGTGCGGGTGGACTCGGTGGATTAAGAGGAAGAAGCGGCGATTGACCTCGCCGTCAATAGACCTATTGCAGTATTACCCAAGCATCAAGGAGAATGCAGGGATTGGTGTTCCACGCGCCGCACGTGCCGGCGTCAGCAATAGCTAACTTTTTCGAAGCAAATACCTAAAACAAATGGCATCTCGCACGCGGGTTAGTCAATGCTTTATTTTAGTTATTTACTTCGAATCTTTTATGCAGGAAGGCGTGCGCGTGTGGCGCGTGGAACACCAATCCCTGCATTCTCCTTGATGCTTGGGCAATACTGCAATAGGTCTATTGCAACTCCCGAGCCACGCTGATTTCTGATTCGCAGAAAGCCTGCAGGAATTACGCCGTTCTTATCCTTAAACAAAGAAAATTACGCATTCTAAAAAAAAGAAAATCATGGCGATACATGTTATTTGGGCCCGTGGACACATGGCACAGAGGAACCGATGCCGCTAATGCAGCAGCCTAAGCTACGCTCACCAAGGACTCGTCTCCATGCCCATGAGGTCCATCATAAGACATGCCCTATAAGACGTACTTGGCGACTCAACGTAAAGCAAGGCGGGAGTGTCCGCCACCGCACAAAGGCTTAATCAAGAAGGAAGAACACTTCTGGAGGATATTGCAAACGGACAAGGTCGTCACATGAGCAAAACTTCGCTCATGATTGCCACAACGTTTTCGCACAACGATATGTCCCTTCTGCGATGCACCATAGGCGAACCCGCATCATCTAATATCGGTATGCAAGCATATACCCGGACTTACACTAAATGAAGAACCTTCGAGGAAGAAATGGAAAACAGGGCTGCGAAGTGAGGATGGCAACAAGGAACACATGCTTGTAGGAAGAGCTGTAACAGCCACCACTGCAATTGGAGCCCTGGGCGCGTTTGGTCGAAGCGCTAACCGCGGCTAAAGTTAGCCGCAGTACCTAGGAGAGGATTTTGAAATCACGTGACTGGTTTGGTAGGGATGCGGCGAAACTTGGCGGTGCCCCGGTGAGTGAGCGCCGCTCGCTTTGTAACTAGTATGTCGTTGTAGCTGCAATATCGGCAGCGTTAGTTATCAATTAATGGTGCAGGAGGCTTTCGCTTTGCCTTGCCTCACTTAAATCGCAAAAGTATGAGCCATCACTTCGCCTCATTTGTTAGATATAGATAGCATTTCGATTCTGGCCATTCCTAAGCCTAAATGAACGCGAGAATTGTCGGCACGGCAACGTCTTTCGAAAGCGGATTGTCTTGAATCAATCGGCCGTGTATTGATAGGACATAAAAGCAGACAGTGTCCCAATAGACCTTTCTCTAAATTACCCAAGCATCGAGGTAGAACGCTGAAAGTGTAATTCTAAGGTCCGCACGCGCTGGCCTTCCTCTTATAAAATATTCGAAGTAAATAATCATATTAAGACTTTGACGAACGCGCGTGCAAGATAAAATTTGTTTCAGATTTTTGCTTTAGAACAATTACTACTGCAGACGCCAGCACGTGCAACGTGCCCTAACTACACTCGTAGCATGTTAGTAGCATGCAGCTCGGTGCTTGGGAAATTTAGAAAAATGTCTATTGGGACCAACGAGCTTGAGTCTTACCTTAGAGTGGTAAACCGGAACCCACTGCCTGCAACGGAAATGGCACCCCGGTTGCCGCCATCGTGCCTGTTGCCACATTAATGATCACGTGACGTTAAGATGGCTGCGCCCAAAGATGGGCCAGATCAGATTGGCCAGATCGCGGTCAGCAGATGGGCACTCTGGGGCTGCATTCCAACTTCCAATCTTACTCGAATGGAGTCGGAGTTAGTCCGGCGGATCAAGTCACGTGACAAGACAGATACAGCAATGCTGGGCGTGAGGTAGGTTTTCGAACGCAACGGGTACGATAGCTTCACCCAAGATTGAGATAAAAGCTGCGTTCAATTTACTTGACCTCCTGCACCGGAGCAGAAAAGTGTGAGGCTGTGTACTTCCGGTCGTATCTCAATACATGTACCGAAGTAGACTGCCTCACTTTTCTGCACCGGTGCGGAGGCAGCTTCTATCTAACTCCTGGGTGAAGTTCTCGTAGCCTATGCGTTCGAAAACCTACCCGCGTCCAGCATTGCGGTATCTGTCTTGTCACGTGACCTGATCTGCCGGACTAAAGCGCAGACACATGCGCGTCAAAACTGTCCGATCCGACGTGCGAGACCGTCGGAACGACGTTCGGAGGCGAGGGTTTTCGTCGTACCGGAGCGTCGGACAGGGCCTCCGTCCGCCGCCGGCATGCGACCAACTTGCCAGATATCGCCGCACGGCTGTCCGATTTTCGGAGGCCGCAGCCAATGCCAGCACGGATGGCGCGAAGGTTATGTTGTCACGTGACTTTCAGACCGATCGGGCGAGGAGGCGCTTCGTCGTTGGGGCAGTTCGGGGAAGCGGACCTCCCGTCCTTTACAACGCCTACATACACATGTGGCGGTGCGCGGTGCGTCACGCGACGCGAGTCGTCGTTGTGAATGAGATGGAAGTTATCGAGTTTTCCCGCGCGCACAAAGCAAGCTACTGATCTCGCGAGTTGTGCGCCATAGCAAGCCGGCCTTCTGCGACCGATCGAAGCCGTGGAAACCCGAATGTACTCCGTTTCACCTAACGATGAACAACAGTGGACGCTACGATCCATTACATTGTCGTGTGAGTGTCGCGTGAACTTAGGAGAGACGCATGCAAAGCGCGGTGTGCGTAGTCACGTGATTTGTACGCCGTGCTCGCTTCAGCTGGATGGCTCCGAAGGTCCGCTGCGGGCCATCGTCATTAAAGGGCAACTCCGCTTCATTTTGATGCTCAGAAACTATGCAGTCCTCTTCAGTATCACTACAGAGGGAGACCACATGTCAAATATTGCGGTCTAATTCCGTCTATATATTTAATAAACTGGCCAGCAAACTTTCAAATGAGCCAAGTCGCCGAAATCTGCCAGCTCTAGCGAGCGACGGAAGGCGCAATCATCAGCGCAGTCAATGTCACGGAGTTGGGGCAGCCAACATTAAGCCGCAACGTCAGAGGCATAACAACGTAATTCTCGCGTTTTGATTGTTTTACTTCTCAGAGCGAAATGGAACGATTACGTCATGAGTTTCTCCTCCCGGTGTTGGTTCAACGGCGTCACGTGATCACCCGTAACACGGATGCGCTGGTTGCGCTGCCATGTGCGCTTCTCGGAGCTGAGAGCTGGGAGCAGTCTGTTTTGTCTCGCCGCTGCTCTGGTTTGAGAAGGTCGTTTTAGCTTGATACGAGGCGCGGGCCGCATTTCCGATGCCTCGCTGCGATGAATGTCAAAAGACCCATAGGCTCACGATGTTGTGTTGCTGCCTGCTCAAATTGCCAGTTGACCAGCCCGGGAGTGTCTTTTCAAGTTTCACACGATGTTAGTAGCAGACTACGTTGGCAAAATTGAGGAGCAGACGACACCTGCGCTTTGCTCTACGTTCGCCCGCCGTCGCATAAAGGAGACTGTGACGACCCCCGTAGGGAAAGCGCATACGCGCTGTGGCGGGCACACGCTGGTGAGGAGAGACGAAGCAGAAATGATGTTTACTGTTTAACAATAATAGGAGTCGGTGCTGGTGCCGCCGCAGCTCACCGACCGTCGCGGAGTTCTGATGGGGTGGTGTCCCGGGCTGTCCGTCACTGTGCTGGTGCGTGGGCGAGTTGGCTCCGGGGCTCCACAGGGGTTCAAGGGCTTAGAGCGCTGACGCCAGCGGCTGGCCTTGCGATTGAGGGGATCCGGGCTTCACAGGGCTCGGAGGGTTCGGGGGATTGGGGCGCTGACGCCAGCGGGAAGCCTTTCCGAGGTGCTTCTCTGGTGTGTTGTTTTTTGCGCTCTCTCCAGCCGCGCTCCCTGGCACTTTTCTCGGCGCGTCTTCCCGCTCGGACTCGCTTCCCCCGACGTGTCCCAACTTGTTCCCCATGTCCGGTTTCTCCACTCCCCCTCTCCTCTTTCGTCTTCTTTCTTCCCCCTCCCCCCGGGCCGTCACTTTTTGTGCCATCGAAGCGGCCTGCCCGCGTCATGTGTCCTGCACGTCGCCCCCACGAGACGTCACAAGACCGCGTGGTTCGACGCCGACGTGGCCGTGACCCTGACAACACAGGACCAATGTTTGCCTGACGCAGCCGAAGTTTCGGTTTCGAGTATCCTGCTCATGTTTAAATTAAGATTACACAAATATATTCCACTTTTCGCTAATCCGAATACGTAGAGCTGTTTAGTAGTGCTTTGGAAATTGAATCGCAAATAAGCCAAATTTTTGGAATTGATCGGAGCTGCCCTTTAAGTCATGTTGAGCGAAAAAGTAACCTCACAGGAAAATCTTCACACGCACACATTAATAGAATGTAATAAAATATTGTTTGTTTTCAAGTCAGAAAAAATCAAGGGCGAGGGAGTATTTTAGTTTTCTAGAGCTAGAGTGGCGCTGAGCTACCACCTTTATAAATATAGCCATTAGCATCCATCCATCCATTCGGTATAGGGAAACCCGAAACTGGGCGGAGCTGATCGAGACGATGCAACGACGCGTCGGAAACCGTGTGCGCGAACCGTCCTGTGCGGCGATTCGGAGCAGCCATCTTCCCGACAGTTCGCACGCCGGATCGGACAGTTTTGACGCGCATGTGCTTCCCGCGTAACTCGGCTCCATTCGAGTACGATTAGAACGCAGCCCCAGAGTGCCCATCTGCTGACTGCGATCTGGCCAATCTGATCTGGCCCTCTTTTGGGCGCAGCCATCTTAACGTCACGTGATCACTAATGTGGCAAACAGGCAGGATGGCGGCAACCGGGGTGCCATTTTTGGCCGCTGGTTTAACGCTCTAAGTTTACTCAAGCTCGTTGATTGGGACGCTCTCTGCTTTTGTGTGCTATCAATACCCGGCCGATTGAGTCAAGATAATCGGCTTTCCAAAGACGTTGTCATGCCGACAAATATCGCGTTCATTTAGGCTTAGGATTGACCAGAATCGAAAGACTATCTAAAAATGCGACGAGGTCATTGCTCATGCTTTGCGATTTAAGTGAGATAAGGCAAAGCGAAAGCCTCCTCCACCATTCGTTGCTGACTATCGCGCCCGAAATTGCAGCTACAACGACATATTAATTCCAAGGCGAGCGGCGCTCACTGCAGGGCACCGCCATGTTTCACCGCATCCCTACCGAGCCAGTCACGTGAATTCAAAATCCCTCTCCTAGGTACTGCGACTAACATTACCCGCGTTTAGTGCTTCAAGCAAACGCGCCCTGGGTCGCTAAACTCGTCAAATAAACTTTCTTTGTGTTATGAAAAAGTGGGGCGAGGAGCCAAAAGGTTGCCGTGAAGTTTTCTTTTCTCGCAAACCCGCAGATCCGTGTATCTTCGTGACGTTTTTCATTGAAGGGGCGAAAAATCCCTATCACTCCCTAGGCTCCGAACAAGAGCAGCACGAAAGAGCGCGCGGAAACAGGCGTGGTTCATACGTGTGACGTCACGAGAAAGATTATAAGCTGGGTCATTCCATGTCAAACGTCCCAGACGTTGCGCTCGACCCCTTCCGATTTCTAAAAAAAAAATCATGGCCTTTTGCCGCAATGTCCGTAGCCATGCCCTAAAATATTTTTGGCGAAAAATTTTTTTGATGACGTGAGCGCGGTTTTAACTTTTAAAAACAGCGTGAAACTAGGCATCACTCAATAATTGATGAAAAATCAGCTTTTTAGTGAAACACCTAACACTATTTTTTCTTAAATTTGCACGGCTTTCGACTTACAATGTGGTTGGGCTTGTGAAGTTTTGTTTAATTTAAATATTTATAAAAAAACTAAAATGTTTTGAAAATTTTAACATTTTTGCTATTTTATTAAAAAATATCTAATTGCTCCCGGGACCTAATAGAACTTTTTACCGGCTGCCCTGCAGGTATATAATCTATAAAAAATGTTTAAAACCGCTCAATTAAATATCTCGCAGTAAACAAAAATCCTGAAGTTGCCAAAAAGTGCGTTTTGACGCATAAACAGCCGTTTATTTCACCCTGAGGTGGTCCAAGTAAAAATACAAAATATGGTGGGTTTGGAAGAACAATCAATAATCTTTTGATTCTGAAAGTTTAATCAGAGTAATTTTTGTTTAAAGCGAGAAAACAATTTTTGAAGTTGAGCTCTCGCACCACAACCCGGCGTCGCTTCTTAACGCCTCTTCGCCGCACAGCACGCCACCTGCGACGATAGCTGACACGATTAGGTCCAAAGAAAGAACGGAGTTTTCTGCCGCTTCCCCTTGTCCGTCTTTCCGGCTGCAAGGGAAGAAACGGCAGGTATCGTGTAATAATCGGAGGTGCCGCCAGCGCGTTGCAATAGCAAACCCGTTGTGCCCTTTGTACCCGAGGCGGCTCGAAACGCGATGCCTAAACGACGGGCGGCATCAAGGGACCAGGAGGACTTCTCCAGGCCATGCCAAAGGTCCCACGGCCACCTCCGATTCCTAAAATAAAATTGATGGCTCTTCATCGTAACGTTTGTGCTGCATCTCTAACATATTTTTTGTCGAAAAACAAATTTCACAGGGTGATAGGGGTTTGAACTAGTAAAAGGGGGTAGAACTACCAGTCATTCAATAATTGATGAAAAGTAAGATTTTTTACGGAACACTGGAATATTTTGCCTAAAATCCCGGTATTTGGATTGCTATGTAATAAGGATCATGGTCATGGAATTTGGTATGCTCGAAGCAGTTTTAAAAAATAAGAAATATATGAGCATTTTAGCATATTTTTAGATTCGTTACAAACTTTGGCTTTGCTGGATGCGATTGTAAATTCTATTATTGACAGCCCTGTAGGTGTACTGTATAAACAAAAAAAGTTTCAGGCCGTACAACTGAATATCTTGCAAAAAAAAAAAAAAACTAAATTTGTGCAGAATTGCGTTTTGCCGTTTAAAGAGCCGATCAATTTTGCCTTGAGTTTGGCCCCAAGAAAAAAATACGTAACATGGTAGGCTTCTACAAAGGGTTTATTCCCTTTTGTTATTGAAAGTTAAATTAAAGTGGCTGTTGTTTAAAAGGGAAAAAAAACATTTTGAAGTTGAGCTTTCGCGCAGCAACCTGGCGTCGTTCCTTGAGCCTCTTCTCTGCACAGCACGCCGCCGTCGAGCCCGGCAAATCGTGCGACGGTGGTCACGGTGTGCGCACGCAGGTAAGCGGGACGTCCAGTTGTCGGTGCATCTTGGTGTGAAGAGGCTTTCTACTCTTGTTGCTTTTATCGCTTTCCTATTTTGACCGTTTTTGCGCGGCGCTGTGTCCTCCTGTAGGCTTCCGCTGTCTTAATATCAGCAAATGCATAGCGCTGCCGAGGACTGGAAGGCGGCCACTAGTAAACTAGCTATCTTCTTACGTACACATCGCAATCACTCTCTCTTCTCGACGTCAGGACGAGATGCAGGAAGCGACAGAAAAACCCCGTGAACGGGCAATCTCATACGACGAGGCGATGGGGTGTTAACGAACGCGCGCAGTTGGAGGCTCCCCGCCTCGTATGTGTTTAAATCGGCTTTGAAACGGCAAATTCTTGCGTCGCTTCAGACATGATGTTCCCCTTGCTCACCACGGTATGCCAAGCTGACAGCTAGATTTTCGCGGCGATATTATCGCGTTTCCGCGCTTAGGAGAAGTCCCGAGTCCGGCTGATGCCACCCGTATTGTGCGTCACGATTTCGAAGCCGCCCTCGGGTACAAAAGGCACAACGGGCCTGTTGCTGCTGCGCTGGCAACACCTTTGAGGTTGCCACATGATACCCGCCGTTTCTTACCCAGCCGGAAAGACGGAACGGGGAAGCGGCAGAAAAGTCCGTTCTTTCTTTGGACCTAATCGCGTCAACTATCGTCGCAGCTGGCGTGCTGTGCGGCGAAGAGGCGCGACGCCGGAGTTGATGGTCGCGAGGCTCAATTTCAAAAATTGTTTTCTCGCTTTAAACAAAAAGTACTCTGATTAAACTTTCAGAATCGAAAGATTATCAGATTGTTCTTCAAACCCACCATATTTTGTATTTTTACTTGGATCACCTCAGGGTGGAATAAGCAGCTGTTTATGCGTCAAAACGCACTTTTGGCAACTTCAGGATTTTATTTTACGCAGATACTCAATTGAGCGGTTTTAAACATTTCTTTATAGTTTATATACCTGCAGGGCGGCCGGTAAAGTTTCATTAGGTCCCCAGAGCAATTAGATATTTTTTTAATAAAATAACAAAAATGTTAAGGTTTTCAAGATTATAGTTAAAAAAATATTTAAATTAATCAAATCTTTACAAGCCCAACCACAGTGTAAGTCCGGAAAGCCATGCAAATTTAAGAAAAAATATTGTTGGGTGTTTCATTAAAAAGCAGATTTTTCACCAAATATTGAGTGATGCATAGTTTCACGCTGTGTTTAAAAGTTAAAACCGCGCTCACGGGATCAAAACAATTTTTTCGCCAAAATGTTTCAGGGCATGGCTACGGACATTGCGGCAAAAGGCCATGATTTTCTTTTAGAAATCGGAAGCGGTCGAGCGCAACGTCTGGGACGTTTGACATGGAATGACCCAGCTCTGCGACCGACATGTTTGATTGTCCCTAGGATGGAGGCTTGGGTAATTGCATTCTAAAATCAACACCATCGAAGTTGATAGGCTGATATCGTTATTATTTCCACCGATAAAGCAGCCTTTACTTAAAAGCGTCCTGTTGTTCCTTTACTTTATTTCAGCTCAAAGCCCGACGTGGCTGGGTCACAACCAACCAAGCAGCATTGTCCACTTTCGGACTGTATCGCTTCGGGCAGTTGTCTCTCCCATCGGCGGATAAAATCATTTTATGGTGAGACTTTCCAAAGATTAGCCAAAGTGGGATTAGTGGGGGTTCTATAACGTAAATAGGAGCCATGTCAGATTGTCAATATTGGCGGTAATGTTTCGAGAGCACGCGAAGACACCAAGCTTTCATCGTACACAGCCAAACTGTCACCGTCGACTTGAACAGGCACAACCAAATTTGTCGTTCACAGCTCATAATCCTGACCCTGACGTCAAAGGTATGAGCTATAAAAGGATGTCACCGAACGCGCCTGCACTGCAGCGAGCCCTGGCACGAGCCTCTCGCTTGGAAGTCTGTTATGGCCCTTGTGAGTTCGTGGAACGCAAACCGTTTTAATTCCAGAATCTCTAGAACCATTATCTGAAAAATTGCACGCTGTGCTGTTCCTCGTCATCGCTCAGATGGAACGCCTCTAGCAGGGTCATCGAAACAGGAGGAAGGGGAGGGGGTCATTCCCCTCCCCCCAGGTGGCGTCGAAAGAGGGGCAAGGGGCATGAAGGTGTAAGGGGGAAGGGGGGTATCGCCCCAGCCCTGACTACAACATTTCAGAGAGTTATAATTAAAAAAAAATTAAATACGTTTGCCGTTCTTGTGTAACGTCGAACTAGAGCGCAGCTCTTGAGGAGGAGAGGGGAGGGTATGCCCTTCCAGCTTCCTCCGTACCCTCCCCTCCTCCTCTCCTGCTCCCCTCCCTATTAGCGGGGAAACTGAGATAGTGTTGAAGTCAGGTGGCGTCAATTTCCCCGCTAAGTTTAGCGGGGAAGCGTCCCATAATGCAACACGCGCAGTTATGGAGACGGTGGCACCGCCGCCGACGGCGACGCCGCTCAAGCCCCAAACGGGCGCTTGAGAGCTGCGTTCTAAAAATTCGGGGAAGGGATATCCCCCTTCTTCACTATCATCGCCTCACTTTCTCTCTCTCTTCCTCTCTCTCCTAAACAATTTTAGCCGGACCTTCCTGACTCATTTATGTCTGTGAATGTGTGTGTATGTTTCTTGTGTGTGTGTTGGTCGCACCTTTTTTATTTCCCTTACTTAGGGTTTTCCCTCTCCATTTCTCGTCGCCCCATCTTCTCTCAAACACTACCGACGTCAGTCCACACGGCGCTTGGGTGACCATCGGTAGCGTTGTTGACAGTTTCGGAAGATGAGCTCTAAAGCCGCGTACACCGCGCACGTCTCCACAAAATCAAAAGTTCAATCTTCGCCTCGATTCCGAAGCGAAGATTTTGGCCTCCATATAACTCCTTCCCAAAGTTGGCGAAACGTCACTTGTCGCCACCGTTAACTCCCAAAAACAACGATCTTCCGACGAGAAAATTCAGAGCATATACAGCCCTCCTAGGTAGAATTACGTATTATTATTTCTTACGCGGCGTAGGAATATAGGGACACGCGGGAGCGACGTCATTAGTGCAGCCGTTCAATCGCCTGGCCCCACAGTGTTGCTCGCGCGCTTCGATGAAGCTCGCTACGGCTTTGTGTTCATGGTATATTCAATGGCAGCTCTCGAGCGCTCCTATCCCGATCCCCGGAGCGCCTCCACGCATCGGAGCGAGAGAAGTCGGTACGCCCAGCCGAACGCTCCTCAACTTTTCAGAGCGGCAAGCCGAGCGGATAGAGGGTGGCCTATGCCACTAGAGGACGACCGGAGCCGCCCTCTAGCGGAACTTTGCAGCTCGGATTCAAAGGAAGTTCAGCGGTATTCAGTCATCCATCCATCCGTCAATCCTTGAAAAATGGCAACCCGAAGCGGAAGTCCTTCCAGAACTGTACAAAAAGACAACATTACAGCTTGAAAACCTTCTCGTACTTTTGTTCTTACCTCATTGTTTGAGTAGGACAGCACTATAAAAACATAGGCCTTGACCTTGGGCACCGTACAAGGTGCGTCAAACAACTCGACAAACTTCGCTTCTTAGACACGGCCATCGTCGTCGTCGTCCGATCTGCTGGTGTTGTCGCTGTCTGCTAGCTTCGCCAGCAGCGCTGACAGTGCCGCCACTGACATTAAACGTCTTCGTTCCGACGATATTTAAGCTCAATCAGGGAAGCACAACACAGCAGTGACGGCGTCGAGGCTGACTCCTGTTTTTCGCAGCCCTCTTTCTGCGGAGTGGCTGCGTTCTCGCCGTCGCCTTCCGACCCAAACGCAACATGGAGGAATGGCTGGAGTCGCGTGACTGGTCGGCAGCCAGATCTCTCTTGCGCTCCCACTTCCAGATCAGAGCGCCTCAAACCGCTCCGATTCGGAGGACGGCGAGAGTCGGAGCTTCGAGAGCACTCCGAAAGAACCAATCGAATATACCTGGAGCGCCTGGCATCGACCAGGCGAATACACATCGACTTTTGAGAGCGCTCCAAGCGGCTGAAAAACGACCAGCCAGATATATAATCACGTTCTCACTGGAATTCGAGTCACCAAAAGAGCTTGAATGATTGACATCTCGTCCCGCGTGACGCCATCGTCGCCGAGAGTCCAATCAGCACGCTCCGCGAACTTCTGTCCCAACTTTGTGTTTGACGAGTTTAGCGACCCTGGTCTAAGGACACCCACTTATCTTCTCTATAACCTTACTTCCCTATTACGCCCATGGTGGAAGAAACATTGAGGTGATGACTCTCTCTCTGTCCGACTGGGCAGCTACATTACGTTCGGCGCACCGAGCACTTTACTCGGACGGGTATAGATGGCGCCCAAGAATCGGGTGCCTCCCAAACCGACCTCTGTTTTTTGTGTTTGATTTAGTGATGGTCCCACATTTCCTCGCCCAGCGCTTCTTGTAGTAGCCACGGTGGAAGAAACACACTAAGGTGATGACTCTCCCTCCGACGCGGCGGCCACATTATGTTCGGCCAACAAAGCGCGCTTCACTTGCACGTTGATAGATGGCGCCCAAGTATGGGGATCCCTCCCAAACCCACCGCTCCGGTTTTTTTCTCCCAGCGGTGGTCCCGCCATTCCCTCGCTCACCGCTTCTCCTTGTACCTCACCGCCGCCACACTGCCACTAAGTCGCCAGCGTCCGTAATTCTGTGTTCTCTTCCTTCTCCTTCTTCTTCGGGTTAAAGTTTATCTTCATGCACGATGGTGGCACCTGTGAGCGACACAGCACCAAAGCAGAACACGAGGCCAGCCACTTGCCCTAGAACACCGCCACACCACCACACCGCGAAAAAGGCGAGCACGCTACGCCGCCGAGGAGGGATGTCATACCTCAGCGCTCTCCGTGGTGGAGCGGAACTAACTACTCCTGTTTCGAGGCTAGCTCAGAACACAATCTGGACGCTCGTTTCCCACGGGAACACCGGCCAAGTTATCACCTAAATATGTTTCTTCCACCGTGATCACCCCTTCTATTCCTTCTATCATTAATTTTTTTTACAATGAAAAGCGCCTGGCAAGAAGGAAGTCCCTTGCCAACGCTAGACTATGCGTTCCTGCCGACAATTCACTCCCGCCACGCTCTATTCTTATATTCTGTTTCCGTTTTAATTTGACAGAAGTTCGTCAAATTAAACGTTTAGTTTTCTGGCAATATTTACAGCCTCATGGATTGTCATTCGTAACAATATTTACCGCGTTCGTTAATAGCACCTTAATTTATAAAGAGGGGTATTTAAAAAATGATCACAATCAGAATAACATGCAGTCAAGGTACTTTGCTCTAATTGTTTAGATGCACATTACATCAGCTGAACTCACTTCCCTAAAAGTTATCTTATGCGTTAGAACCTCGTCGGGATCACAGAGACCGGTGAAAGATTAAGAACAGGTTTAATTTGCGTTGGGCACGTACACCTGTCTTAAGGTGCAACCCCACCGTGCATGACGTTTTGGCGTTTTTTTGACGGCTTATAACTTTATTTCTATGTATCTTACAATTATAAAATAAATGTCAAAATAAAGAGCTGCTTTTCAACAAGACTTTAATGTCTCGATATTACGTTTATTTTGAGTGGTTAGTTAACTATTCAGCTTTTAATAGACCACAGTCTCTAATATTGAAAAAAATATTTCTCGAGCTGTAACGTCCCATCGTCCACGATATTTTACGTGAGCGTACGGTTGGATGTAATAAATTAAAAAAGTAAGCAACAAATTGTACAGATAATGTATATTTTAAAATAAAAAATAAAGTTTAAAATGGTACTATTTTATGCCGCTATAAAAACTGAATCACGTCAGCTAATAAAAAAAACGAGACATTAAATTATGAAGCATCCTTCGATATTACATTTTACAGAACTTCCATATTGATATGTTACACGTTAAGAATGTTATAAGACCTCAAACTTTTCCCATTCAGTTACGGCGAGTTGTAGTTTCTTAATATAAAATACAGATGGCGACACGTGTTCAAGAACAGCTCGATGTGCATTTTTCGTCGTGTGCCGCTTGGAACGCCACGTGAAAACAGAAAAAGCGCCAGATGTCAGGGTGTCAGATGCCTGGATGCCCGCAGTGAGCGAGCCAGAGATGTCAGAACAACAAGCGCGAGGCTGCGGGTGCACAACAGCTACCTTTGCGCGCGTTTTCTGTGCGTCGGTATACATAGGTTGCACTGACGTAATTGGGTCCTCCTTTCTGGTGGCCGAACTTGCCTCGAGCGTAGCCTTTACTGTGCATATTCTACGAGCAGTACACGAGCGTCGCGAGCGAGCGGAGACGAGTGAGCACAGCTTCATTATACTTCGTTTCAAATTTATCTGCGAGCGAAGCCAAAGCAAGAAGCGTGAGACCAGCGCTTTGTGCGTTTCTCCCAGCTTGCGCGCTCGAGCAAAGCCTGAACGCACGGAGCTTCCGTGCTCGCGCTTCCAGCTTTGCCTTCGCTCACACATAAGGTGAAACGAAGTATAACAGCAGGTTGGCCACCAGAAAGGAGGAACGATATGACGTCACGTGCAACCTATGTATACATACCCGACGTGATCCAAATGAAATTGGCACCATGAAATGCATTCTGCCATTTCAGATTCCGCCACGTATGCGAAAACATTTTAATGTTTCTATCACTTGCAAAAATCATTTTCGCAATCAAACTATGCTTGTCGGAATGGTTTGACTATATTTTGTTTCAAAAACCGCCTCGGTGGCTCTTAAGTGGCAATACATATTAAAACAAAGCACAAAACATTAAATCGTCTCAGTGTCTCTGAGCCAAGGCGCTGGCCAATGAGTCCATATCTGTCGGGTTTAAATATCGGCCGAGGTGCCCGCAATCCGACAGAGGCCAATCTGAGATTTCGGTAGCACGTCAAATGATCTCCAGTTAGTCAAAATAAACCCGCTATTCTTTTTTTGAGTTTTGACTGAGGCGTGGTAAGTGATTTTTGTTTGTTTGACTTGTGAAACCCTAGAATCTAAATATTTGCTTTGCTTTACCTTAGTTCGGAGCGCCGCCAACGCTACGGGCTGATGAAGCCTCTGAAGCAGCGCCAAGAGCGCGAGGTTAAAGGAGCTGTGCAACGATATTCAGTTGGAATGTTTTTCACTTTACACGAGCTTACTGGCACTGGTGGGACTCAAGGATACTCGCACGCAACGCCACTGGCCAAGAAACTCCTTTGTTGCGGTGTAATTTCAAGGACAAAAGCGATCATTTTCATTCAATCCTCTCCTTTGCAAAATTTGATGACGTAACGTGGGGATCGCAGTACTCCCCAATGACGATATTTGAATGCGGTTCATAGATTGGACCCGAGCATTGCGTGGGCACTCGATTTGGGCTCGTGATAATTACTAGCTCGAGAAGCATTCGGATAGTGGCCCGTGTCCAATCGCTGCAACGACGACAATAGCCGAGCCATAACAATGTCTGGAACTCAGCGCGTGTCCTGTGCTTTGCCAACACCAGCGCGTGGCTATGATCAACATTGGCGGCATATAATCGATTCCAAATCACGTGGCCGCTTGTTCTGGCTGCGAGTTGAGGGGGTGAACGCTGCTCGTTTTTCTTTAATTTTTTTCTAGGACTTCTATTGCGTGGGGTGAAAAACGAACGCGTGTTTCATAGGTCATTAACGTCAGGGATCCGTTCTAAGCGGTATTTGCGCAAAGTACAAAAATTGTTGCATCGCCCCTTAA
>JAZHYW010045090.1:0-58047 GCA_037355805.1 Ixodes ricinus | reverse complement strand
CACTTCGTTCAGATTTACGTATTGCTAAAAAGGAGAAGGGCAACACACATCTCTGTGGTAGAGCACAGTTCTTCAGAAGAAGGAGGGGTTGCACTGAGGGAAGGGTGTCGCCCTCCTCCTGCTCCGTACCCTCTCCTCCTCCCGTCCTCCTCTGCTTCTCGTCCTCTCCCCTTTTCCTCCTCCTCAACTCCTCTTCCGTAACACTCCCCTCCTCCTCACAAACATTATTACCCTCCCCGCTTCCCCAAGTTTCCCCACTAAATTTAGCTGGAAACTTGACGCCGTATGACCTCGACAGCAATTCACTCTCCCCGGTAAATTTAGCGGGGACGGTGACGTCACATGACTTGGTGTCACTTCACTTATGAACAAATTCAGTTTCTCCGCTAGATTAAGCGGAAATATTGACTACGGCGCCCTCCCTAACACCAATTCAATTCCCCTCTAAATTTAGTGAGAATTGAATTGAATTGACGAATGCAACAGGCGTCAATTTCCCGCTAAATCTAGTGAAGAGCTGAATTTGTCCACTAAATCTAGCGGGGTAGCTACATTTCACTGCTACATTGAACGGTGAGATCGAATTGAATTGTTGAGTCACGTGACGTCAGTTTTCCGCTAAATTTGGGGCGGTTACGCCGAAGCCGACGGCGACGTCGACGCCGCGAAGCAGGAGAGCAAGGTGCCTAAGAGCTAACAAACAAATAATAATCGCTGGAGAAGGGGCTACGAAATGAGTGGTTGATGATGATGATGTTCGGCCACCCTTGGCTCGAAGGCCCTGATGGCAAGATTTGTTGCAGTGAAGTTCAGTCAGGGGAATTATTGGGCTTTAACTTCAAATAGATTTATTTAAAGGGACACTCAATTGGTTTTGAGTTCGTGTTTTGATGATGACAACTGAATTTAGACGCCCTAAGTAGCTCCTAAAAACCCAAGAAAGTAGTAATACGGTGATTATTTCTTTAATAAAAATGTAATTGAAGGCGCCAGCCTCAGATCCACCCGAAAACGAAACCACTCTCATTAGTGCACGCCTGCAAAAGTCGTTGGCGTTGGACGACGTTCCGTCGCGCGGTGATGCCGAGGTAGCCGCATCGGCCAGACCTCTTTGTCATTGGAGCTTCGATCATGGCGGAGTTCTCTATGGAGACCTGACGCCGTTAGAGGTTGAAATTCTTCAAGCGGACAGCCGACCACAAAGTGAAGTTTCCTATGACGCCACTCCGACTTCGGAGTCATGTTCAGATTCCAGGGACGACGAAACGCAGACCTTTTTCGGGCGTTCTTCGATTTGCGGTTTGGGCAAGTCCTAACCAAACCAACGTTTGACATCGCAGCGTTACCTCTGGTACGTGATGTCAAGCGATGTCGCCACGTTGACTTTCACCTCGGAGGACGGAGGGAAGGCTGGTTCAGACATGTGGCGCAGAGGCATACACACGACCCGTCCGTTTACAGCCGGAGCGGGCTGGAACGACCGCTCAGCGCCGCGCGTACACACACCTGCAACCACTACAAGAAGCGCAGCGGGCAGCTTCCTCTAAAGGGGAGGCACTGCTACTCAATGCCGTAACAGAATATGAACGAGACAGTTTCTGTGGCAAAGCTTTATTATTATTTTCGAAGTGTCTAGCGTTACGTCCGTATAACCCCAAGTTACGTCCGGATCTCCGCCTTCCCCTAGGTTCACGGGGGAGAGAGGGGAGGGCGGGAGGGGGGGTTAAGGTGTACGCGTTTCAGTGCTCCCGTCGGACGTAGCTTACTAACCACAGCGTATTATTTTTTCTTGATAGGCTTGCGGGCTACGGTGGATGAAAAAAAAGAAAAGTAAAAAGATGCCACATTACACTTGTCTTGGACGATCACGACTCTAATACACGACATAACCATAGTACAAGTATCATGCACGCCTTTTTCTACGATTATAGAAGACAGTGTAATCTTAACGCTTGATACTTAGCAACGTAGAAATATGATTTCGTGATCAGATAGACATTCCGCGGCTTTCAGGATTGCTAACGCTAATCACTTTTCTCGATGATGAAAACCTGGCTGGTCGCACCCTTTAAATGGTACGCGCCAGTAATACGCAGACTTGAGCACACGCATGGAACGCGCCAGAAAATCCGGGCGTGTTCGAGGACACAAATGCTAAGAAAGCACCACTGTAGTCGAAGTAAACAAACACGACGGCACGGCGCAGTTTCTTGCTCGTCTTGAGAGTGCCTGCCGCAGAGATCCCCGCCACTGAAGTGGGTGGATCTTCCTGCCTAGTGCGTGCTGGGTTATCATAGCGACACACGACGAGAAATTGCACAGTCAAGGATCGCGCTTTTGCGCGGGAACGGTGAGGCTTCCACCACGCCGACCACGCCAACGATCACCACCGACGCCATGTTCGCAGAGAAAGCCGGCCCGCGATCGGCACGACCGGCATGCAGCGCGCGCCACCAGATCTCCTCGACCTGTGATTGGTCTGCCGCTGCGGTTGGCGTTTTGCCAACGCAGCGGGGGAAATAGAAGAGCCGCCAAAATTTTCAAACGCACTGATGAATTTCATTGGTCCTCATAGCGTACCGCCTGAAAGAGTTCGCGCATATTTTATTCCTGCGTGATTAATGCGGCGGTCCGCAGCTACTAAAACTGAAGATGCTCACTCCGCAGGGCTTCCTTAACGCCCATCGCACCAAAAAGTAGCTTCCCCAAAAACCGCTTGAGTCCCCTTTAACATAGTACGTTCACAGTGGTGGACCGCGACCGAACACGTCGCACCCGGCACTTTCCGTCCTCCAAAACCCCCACAAGGGCAACCTGTAGCTCGATCCGTCTCAAGCCCCTTCTCATCATTCGCCTCTCCGTTTTAGAGTCAGGTCAGTCCCTCTCCCAATCCGTCTAAACCAATCAAAGATTCTTTTCTTCCTTTCTGGTAGACAGTCGGTTCTAAAGCACACAAGCAAAGTGCTGCTTATGCTGTCTCAAACCAGTTACGCCAAAATAAACACACAAAGACCCGACGTTTCCTTCGACAGATATTAAAAGAAGGCGCCAGGAAGATGCGCCCTACAAACCCGGCCCGCTCACACGGTAATAGCCAGCTGTATTCAACTGGTTACTACCCCAAAAGCCCCATCCGCAGCGGCCCCTGGTAGTGCGTCTCATTGTCCAGCTCCCCGGCCAATTAGGCGGGCGCAGCTCCATTTGGGCAGCCGCATCTATTCTGATGGCCATGTCTATGCCCTAACGATCTTTCCGACATTTCGCTGCTTCATTTAAAACCGACAGAAAAAAAAGGAATAATATGCACACTGGGCTGCGCTGGGGATAAGGGACTAACACAAATCTCCAAACGCAACTTGGTGACTGGTATGCGTCCCCAAATCGTCCCTACCAGGTTGCATTATCGGTCAGTGTCTCGTAGTGTCTGTTTAGCCTTCGGATTCCTGAGGAATTTTAAGTAGTTTTTAATCATCATATCAACCGCCAAAGCTGAAATTATATTCTCCACAATTTCAGAAAATTCACTGTACTGTTCAATATGTGTCCATGGTGCCTTTCGGGAGGTTTGGCTTCTCGGGCATAAAAACATCAGGCGGCTAGAATGATATTTTTAAAGGGACATCGTCTGGTTGGTATATTTCCCATTTTTAAACTGACTGTAGTATTAATAATGATAAAAAACTGAAAAGCCGTTTACAACTCCCTGTAACGCCGAATTAGAAGTGCAGCTCTTGAGGAGGAGCACGGGGGGGGGGGGTCACTGACCTCGGGGAGGGGGGGGCTAGTCACAGCTGGGGTCACGCGCGGCCTGAAGGGGAGACTCCCGCGGTCATGGCAGGAAAATTTCGCGCTAGATTTAGCGGAAAATTCACTGAATTTAGCAGGGAAAAATATTCGCTAGATTTAGCGGGGAAACTTTTCAGCCGTTTGGCGGGAAAATTTTCGCTAAATTTAGCGGTAGAAAATTCTCGCTAGATTTAGCGGTACCGCTGAATTTAGCGGGAAAATTTTCTTAACTGGTGGCGGGGAATACCATCGGCATGCACCGCGCGGTTACGCCGACGGCGACGGCGACGCCGCTCAAGCCGGAAACGGGCGCCACAAGAGCTGCGCTCTAAAATCGCTACCTATCGTTCTGTGTGTTGCATTGTGTGCATGCTGTAAAAACAGCGACACCACTGGCCTTGCCCAGCACAATCAACTCGAAGCCGCTTTTTTTTTTATTATAAATATTTTTTTTTTTATTACCAGGTGAAGCTGTTTTATGGCTAGAGTTCTGTGGATCTTTCCGTGTTAGCTTGACCGAAATCTCTACGCTCAGCACCGCCGCATGTGCACGCCTTCCCCGTATAAAAGATTCGATGCTAACCAAAATAGCCCAAATAAAGCGTTGGCAGACGCGCGTGCAAGGTGCCATTTTGTTTTGGGCACGCTGCTTTAGAACAGTTTACTGCCGCAGACGCAAGCACGTGCGGCGCGTGGAACACCATTCCCTGCATTCTCGCGCTGATGCTTGGGTAATTTGCGCAATAGGTCTATTTCACTTCTCTCCACGTGGGAATGGGAGGCCCGCGTACAGGCCGCACTCCCGAAGAGCAACAGCGCCTATGAAGAGCAACGGCGGGAACGGCAACGAGAATGTTAGCGGCGGTGGCAGGGCGGAATACACCACCGATGAAGATGGTGCAGAAAACGCCAAGCGCATGCGGCAAGCCAGATTCAGGGCGACAAACGTCGCGGGGCGGAGAACACATCAAATAAATGTGTGTGCGTATGCTTTCGTCACGATGACCACCCATCAAGACAGCAAATACGTTCGTACCTTTGTTCAAAATTTCGTGTCACGTCTGTGTCGCGTGCTATACCTTCGCTCGCTCTCCACCTTCACAGAATGGAATGGCTCATGATTTTTCAAGTAGGCAGCCAGTTTTTAGAAATTAAAACTCCCGTTTCGTTTATGCAGTACTCCGTACTTTTATCAGTGTTTATATAATTTCTAACATTTTGATCATACTAAAAATACACACAAAAAAAAAACTTCAAGTAACCATAAGATTCCCGCCTTTTTAGACTCCAGACCCGAAGTCCTAAGGCTAAAGACCTCGTTACGAAACTTGGCAAGCAAAGCTCAGTTTTAACATCTCATTAAGTGTTCTAAATTTCACTTGTATACCGTTTATTTTAGACCTGGAAGTTCTCAACCCAACATGTCATTATTCATCCATATTAAGTCTTGGAAATGTATTTCAGGCACTAAGATTACTTGTTTGTACTCTTCGTCTTCTTGTCCTCTGTTTTTTTTCTCCTTTGTTTTACTTTTCTAAAAAAAAAATATTCTATATCAAATCTTAGGGGCAACCAATTGCAGGTTATTTCAGTAAAATGGAAGGAGGAAAAATGCAAACAATAATATCGAATTGTATCCAGAAGTCAATAAAAAAAGCGAATGTAATTGAAATCTCTTTAAACAACACAAGTACGATTACATTAAAGAGAACAAGATCAAAGTCCCCATTTTATTTATTTCACAAAACTGCCAATAAAGAGTCAAATGCCGTGGCAGAATTATAGACTGCAACTAGAATGCTATGAGTATGCAACAGAATAGAAAAGATCATTGAATTACATGAACACATCATACACCATAAAAATGTTTTTTAACACTTCATAAATGTATAGGTAGGTTTATTGACATCTGCCATCAATTTTACATTTAATTTGATACCTGTATAGACCTTTAATGCTGTGACTATTACGGTACGCCTAAAGACGGAATAAATTGTACGAACCACAAAGGATTCAACATAGGCTCTTTGATGACAGAGGTCTGCAGGAATTTCAGACTTTAGATGCCTCGAGAAGAATCTATGAGTGTGTTATACGCTGCAAGTTGGACTCGCCTTGTATGCTTTGAATCCATCCCAGGCTTGTCTATTACGTATGACGAGTCCTGGAGATGCAGTAAGTGGCGCGTTCCGCAGGCAGCAGCTGCTTTAACCCTCCAGTGCCATTGAAGCCATGGAAGCCACAAGAGAGACGAACCTGAAAAGCTTTCTTGGTGGTGCCTTTACTCTATGCAGTCTCCTTCATGAGTAGAGCGTTTCGAGACACTTAAATTGGATTGCAGCCAGAAAGCGCTTAGAGTCTAATTTGCAAAATATTATTCACGTTGCAGCTGATACTCTATCATTGCGCCAATATCGAAGTATATATATACCATCCAAATTTAGTTGTCTTTGTAGCTCTTCGTTATTCATCAGTACATCAGAAAGACAGGCATCCTGATGAGAGTACTGCCTGATGCCAAGTGTGGAAAGTGTCTTAAAGAAAAACACTATTATTTAATCTTAATAAGTGGCTATGATAAGACAATACGATTGGATGTAAGAAGGATTCTGCGTTTTCGAAGATAAATCCTGATAAAATCAAAAAAACACTCGCTGATAAAAGTTTTGCCAATTCCAGTTTATCCAAAAAAAAAACTCGGAATTCAGGACCGCCACACCAGTGAAAACCAGACTACCTTTTATCTTTTCCTGGGATCCTCGAACAACTTTTCCTATTCTATTTTCTTGTATCACTTTTCTTCGCTCCACTTACGTCCCCAACTTTACAAAGAGGTCCCTTTGGACCTTATTATGAAAAACAAGATATCTCCCCACTACTATAGACCTTTTCTGCTTATTCTCGCCCCCGACTAGCAAGTAGGCACATCCGTATGGGCGACGAAAAAATGTCAAAACGTTTCAACCTGCAACTAGTAAAAAAATAGAGGGGAGGCAAAACGAAAATGTCAGTTGCGATTTATCTCTACATGCCTTTTATTGGCGTGGGCGGCAAAACAATCATTTTCGTTCATACTGGAAAGTGACGACAATTCAAGATGGCAGCGCCCTTGGCGAAAAAGGTCTCGTCTGACCCAAGGTCGACCACTTCTCACCTTCCCTGCCCCACCGCGGGGCTTTTCTCCCCGGATATGTTCCTTTCCAGGGGTCGCTTCGCTCTTCCTCTGGCCTCCTTTCGCTAAAGAGTGCACCTTTGCACACGTTCCTCGCCGCCCGCCTTGATGACAAGCACCCAAGATTCAGTCTGACTGTTTCTGCATAACCGCGCCATGGGCAGGAAGCGAAGCTCCTGCAGATTACAGCGAAAATACCCAGATTCGGAAGCGACTCCCAGCAGCTTACGACCTCGTTGTCTGCAAGTCCTACCGCGTGCAAGTTAGTACGGCTAATGAAAAGGGATCCCTCCGCATCGCGGAACTTCTGAAGTTGATCGACATATCCAGCTGGAAAGCCTCGTCGAAAGGTGAATGAATTGGGTCTTAACTTCACACTTATTTTGGACAAATTAATTTGTATTGTTAAGCTCATCTCTCAATGTGATGCCTGAAAGGATGCTTCGTCAATTAGAAACAATGTGGTTCTATACTTAGGTCAGTCGTCTCACCAAAGTTCCATGGAGGATTCATTGACAGAAGCAACAGCCGCAGGAGGACACTGATGACATTGCGCACAAGTTCTGCCGGAAGCTCTTTGACAAGCAGAAGTCCGCTGCATCAGACTGATGGGCCACTTGGCAGCCCGTTCCGGGACAAGTGGCAACTGCACGGACGATTCCATCAAGCACTCAAATGTACCGAAAATACCTACCAGAAGTCTGACACAATCTAGGAACGTCAAGGAAGCTATCTAAAGAACCGCCCGATATCTCAAACCATTGACGAAACGCCAGAGCTCCGTGGTCGGCCAGTAGTTTCGGTGTTAATGACCATTCTACGACGACGGAGTACCTGACTGCAGCACCTTGATGGCAGATTTGAGTTCTACAACAGTGCAATGCCGTGTCATCGGAATGCTGATACAAGAGGTTCTTCGAACAATTGCCGATCCTTCAGTACCGTTTGCTGCAACGCCGGATTCTGCTTCCTGCACCGGCCTGCAGACCTGCAGCAGTCGCACGCCATTCGTGCTCTGCATTTCAAAGATCCGCGCCATCTTCCAGTAATATCACTGCCAGGGGCTGAAGATGGATTTAACAGGAAGCTCAGCGTAACTTCGGTGTGCATTTCCTGCCTTTTGAAGGCAAACGCAGCCATTGAGCTGAAGTACTTATCGACTGTCAGCCCATCTAGATTGTTTTGTTTCGCTCTTGTTGACACTCGCTATTGTGGCATTTCTGAAGAGTGATGATGCCGGAAAGAAGTGTGACAAGCTGAAAACGCTTTAGATCACATAGCTCTCTGCATGACCCGGCTTGTTAAGCTCTGATTCTTAAAAAAAACCTCAAACGAAGTGGGGCAAGCTCTTAATAATCAAACAGCTATGAAGCTGAATCCACATTGGTGCATGAGGTCTATCACCCGTCTGCTCGTGCGCCTGAAGGCGCTGTTAATGCCAATGGTCCGCCGCCCTCCGTGACGAGTTTTGGGCAGGAAGTCAGACTGCATGCTCGACATTGTTGACGAGGAGAAGCGCTCGTGCGCCGTTAACAACTTCTGCGAGTATGACGGTTGCTGTAGCTGAGAAGTCAGAGCCGCACCGTCCAACGAAAATATTGCGGACGACTTGCAGCACACCAGCGATTCATTTTGTGGTATTTTGGGTGCAGATCGTCAACTCCAGAGCATGAAGGCAGGAACTACCTCACATGTTCGAGATCCTGCAAGCACTTGTTCCCACTCGTTGTGCAGCGAGGGCATGATATTACCCAGCTAGAAAGGGAGTTCCTGGCGTATCAGGCCTACACTGTGGACGAAAATTGTTGGAGCCACTACAGTTTTGGAGGACTCATGAACGAGAGTGGCCCATTTTGTTTCACGCGTTCCGCACTGGATCTGCAGGGTCTTCCCATATCCAGGTGCAGAATATCGAAAGAGCATTCTCAATGTTTCGCGTGGTCAGTCAGAAGGAGCTTGCTGCGGTGACAGACACTAACATTAGAAAATATGCCTGCATAAACTACAACAAATTGTGAATGAATGTGTCTACGAATGTTACAAATATTGAATGTGCCATAGAAATGTCTCTGCGGTTGGATTATATTGTTGTACATTACATTTTTAAATATCAATACTTTACGACCCTAATAATTTGAAAAACTCCAAATTCTATGTACTGTGAACGGACGCTCCGAAAAACTCAGTATTTGCAAAAATTAATAAACACTGAAAAACACCCTCCGAATTCGCTCAAAAATAAACTCCAAAAACGCAGAACCCTAGACGTAAGTAACAGTGCGTGGCTGTGTGACACCTGCCAGGCAATAAACGGCTGTCAAAAATGAAAACTCATCAGCAGCTGTTGTTGCTGCGGCAGCCCGTCCAGGACAAGCTGGAAACAAGGTTCTGTAGAACGCTGCTCTGACCTTGCTCGGGTCCCCATCGGAGAGCACACACTTCTAGAATTAACAAATCAACAGAGACGTCACTAGTGATGGGTGTGGCTTGGTGTACCTGGAAACAATATGTCAAACTCGCCAGCATCTGGGGTTGCCAAATCAGACTGCCCTGGGGAAGCTGGGGAGTTAGGTTCTGTAGAGCACCATTTGGAGCTTGCTGGGAGGGCCTCAGGAGGACACACTCCTAGAATCGACAGAGATGGAACTAGCGGTAGGTGTGCCTCTAGTTGAACTGGAAAGAGTATCGGACTGCTAAGCTAACGAGCAGCTGCGGTGGTGCCGCAGCAGTCTGTCCTGGGTATATTTCAGTACTGTAGGAACTGCCTTGTGGTATACTGTGCAGACTTTGTAGCGGGGTTTCTTAGGGACTTTAGGGAGCCAACTGAGACAAATAAATGGAACTGCATTTTGTAAAGGGGGCACCAAAAATTCTCAGTTTGTGCATGGAATTTGTGTTTTAAAACTAATGTAAGGTGTCTTGCTGAAGAAAATAAATAAATATATAGTTGTGTGAGATGTTGCACATACCATTTACATTTCCAGTTCTCTTGGGGTGTTGATCTCTCCCTCTTGGTAGAAGGTCACGAACAAAGAAATGTTTAAGAGATCATCTTTTCTCAATATTTTGCTTCTCCTTTGTTTTGCATGATTAATGTTTCGAATCGGTCGATATTGAAGAGGTCCTGTAATAGATTGAAATATCGAATTTCTCGTCACGAGCATAACACCTCAAACGCCCGTTTTTAGATCATAAGTTTACTTGCCAAAAGCCTGCATGTGAACACCTGCGCTTATCAAAGCTGCTTGCGCGAACGTGGTGTTGATATCAAATGTTTTATTTGCTTTCCTTTCTGTTTAAATAAGACTTCGAGCAAAGGAGACCCAATTGACGATACGAGAGTGAACGCCCTTTAAGCGGGCTAAGCAACACGCTCGTACAGTGAGTGCGTCGTCAGATAAAGCATACTCGGGCTGGTCGCCATGGCTTCGCTTGCACTTATTTTGGAAACGGGTTTAGACAGATTCACATGCTCGCGTCCGCAGCAGCGAGAGCGTTTCAACCTGTGAACTTTTATTAACTTTCTGCGAAACAAAGCTTGGCAGGACCAGGCCGTTTTGAACGACGCTTACTTCCACGGCACGGGCGTCCGTGCATGCCAAGTCGGCAGTGTTGCGCTCGCTATTACATCGTTCGCGCTTGCGGTGGAATGGAGTGCATAACTCGCTGTAAACAGCTGTCTTTTCGAATTTTGGTGAGCTTAATACAGCGCACCTACCTCGCATACCATTGTGGCTCCCGTAGGGTTGAAATCTTTTCAACCGATTCGGTGAAGCAAGATGTTCCTTCAAGGTTCATTTTCCGTTAAAGAGGGACACTGAGAGCCTCTCCGGACGACTTTTCCACAGGTGCAGCAGCCCGTCAGCTGCGGCGTAGCTAACAGCTGTAGTAAAGTAGTGGCGGCCGGAAGTCCAAAAATAGAAAGCAGGATGTCACATGACTGGACTGACCATATAGTGTGTGCGGCGGTTTGTTCAAAGAACGGTATCACTTTTTCTGGGATAGAGGGGGCTTTACGGCGTCTGCGTCAGCTTACCGCAGGTTGCGCCCAAAGCAGACGACATGAAGCTGAAATTACTTGACGAACCATTTTTTATTTGTTTTGTGTCCAGTCAATATGTTTTATTGAGCGCGTGCTGTTTTTAATTAAAAGACACCGTCTCATCATGGCGCGAATGTGTGGGGTAAGCCTGAACCGGGCCGCTGCCGCCACCTGTTGGTTGTTTCGCCAGTCAGAGGATACGTGGACAGTAGGTGGACGCTGTAGGTAGGAAAGAAGGTTATCGTTCTTTTTTTTACTTTTACTTGGTAAGCGTCTTCTTTGAAATTTTCATGCGATGCTTCCACCACCACCTTCAGGCACCTGTGCTAAATCGAAGCGCGAAATGTCACCAATTTAATTTATTCGGACACTTGAAACACTTCTTCCGGATTCGAGGGCCCTTTGTATAATCCTAGATTAACATTAAAATTTTACTTGTTCCAAAAAGAATATCTGGAACGTCGATTTAAAGGGCAACTCCGGTCCATGCTTTCGATTTTGGGATTATGACTGTTTTTAGTGCAGTCAGCATCCCTGAGGTTGCAAGGTGTAATTTTTTTCTCGTTATCGATGCGTAGTTTTGTATAGGTATCGACGCCTCAAAGTTTTGTTTTGGGCGCGGCCAACAAAACCGAAACTAGCCGCTCGAGGCCCCGGCAACACTGGAAATCAGCCGCTATGTGAACGTGACGTCAGGTTCGTTCTCGTGCAACGAGTACGCAGGCCGGAGCGGCACCTACCTCTGTTGCGCTAGCCGTCTGGAAGATAGGAGGTAAGCTGATTTTCTTTTAATTCTGTATACGTGGTAGTTATACCGCATATGTAGCAGAGTTAGTGCGTAAACCCAAAAGCTAGCGACTGGAAAACCCGTGAACTCGTTCGGTGCCGTACTCAGCGGCCAGCCGCCGCTGCGTGCGCCGTACTCGTCGCTTGTGTACCCAAAAGCTAGCGACTGGAAAACGAGTGAACTCGTTCCGTGCCGTACTCGGCGGCTTGCGACGTGTGTGCGGTCTTCCGTACTCGTCGCTAGTCCTAAATCGTCATCGGGGCTCCGTGGATGGTGCGGCGTTGCTCTACGCCGCGCTGCCAGTGACGTACAGTACTGGAGGCCTCTTGCTTTCGCGCTGCGGGTCAGTCCCAGACACGAAGCTTTGAGGCTCTCCGGCGCAGGCCGCGGCGCCCGAACACACGTGTGCTGGACTGTACACGTCGGTTTTTTCGTGTTTTTTTTCCTCGGGCGCGTAAAAGCCGAAGTCCAAATTCCACTCGTCGAACAGCGTTCCACCCACACCGTCCCAATTTCCGGTCCGTTAGAAACTTGTGGACAAGCACCTCCGTGTTGTGCAGCGGGTTGTTTGAGCAGCCCACAGCGCTACAAGTTGCGCTCGGCATCTTTCGAGGAACAGGCTGGGCAGTCGTGGGCGCACCGAGCTGCTCGCTAAAACGAGTCTTGGTGTCCTCACAAGCAAATAAACAAAAGGCTATACCGAAGCTACACGGGCTACTGATAAAAGCAACGGCTAAACACGCCAATCTACAAGCCAAAGTAGCGGCGGTGGCGGCTCAAAGAAGCGGAGAGGCCCGAGTCGCGCCTGGGCCGGCTCCTGTGCATCCTGGGGGACATTGCGGGCCCAGCACCAGCGATCACCCCCTCCCTCCGCTGCACTCGGAGTCCCACCCGCTGACAGTCCGCCTCCGCGTCGATGGGCTGGGCACCCGCCGCCGGACGGCCGATATCGCGGCGAAGCAGCTGACAATGGACCACGTTGAGCGGCACTTCCCCGGCTGGGCAAGAGTGTACACCGATGGTTCCGTCCGCCCCGGAGACGGTTCCTCGACGGCGGCAGTCCACGTCGAGAGGGCGGACCTCGGTGTCGGAGAACGGCTCTCCTGCCACGCCACAAGCACAACCACAGAGCTGGCGGCACTGCTCCTCGCGCTCCGTCTCATCCGCTGCAAAAGCAGACGCCCGGACAGCTGGCTGGTGCTGTCAGACTCCCAGGCAGCACTGGCGCAGCTGTACGGACTCGAAGGGGCGTCCCCCCTCGCTCGGGAGATTGCGGGGAAAGCCCGGCTCCTCGGCGGCCTCGGCCACCGCCTGGCGTTCCAGTGGGTCCCGAGTCACTGCGGGATCCCTGGTAACGAACGAGCGGACGCCCTGGCGGAGCAAATCCACGACGCTCCCGCGTACCGGACGTCGGACGTGGGCCCCTTCGCCGACGCCAGGCTGCTCGTCGCACGAGAGGCCGCCGCAAACCACCCGGACGAGCGGTACGCGGCAGGAGACCGACCGGCGATGCCTCCAAGGAGCACGGGCCGCGCCGCCGCCGCGGCCGTGCACAGAGTCCGGACTGGGTGCGCCCTGACACCGGCGAGGAGGCATCTGCTGAACGCCGACGCGGACCCGGAGTGCCCCGACTGCGGCGAGTGGTCCGATCTCGACCATCTCCTCCTGGCATGCCCGGAGCTCTCCGACGCCAGGGCGGCCATGACAGCTTCCCTCGCCGCGGTGGGACTACCTTGCAATACAACAGAGGAGATCCTGAGACCCCGGGCCGACCGACGTGGCAAAGACCGGGCACTCAGGGCTCTCCTCACCTTTCTCGAGGTCACCGGGCTCCTGTGGTCCCTGTGAGCACGGCGCCACGGCCCGGGGCGCCCGGACGGGCGCGAACAAAGCACGGCCGGATGCGAAGTCTACCTGGCCATTCATCCACATCGAAAAACGACGAGAAATGGACGGCGCGCGCGCCTACCTGGCGCACGGCTTCCTCACCTCCTCCTCCCCCGGCGTGGCTGGCCCGTTGCACTACCCGATGCCGCCGCACCCACGAACCGGCCGGGCGGGACGGGTAGTTGCGCTGCCCCCACCAGATGGCGGCGCCCCCCCCCCTCCCCCAGAGGCCTCCCCCCCATCCATCCATCCATCCATCCATCCCGTCGGGGTCTCGGCGCAGCATCGCTCCCCTCCCTACTCCCGTGGTGTTCGAGCTGGTGAGGTTCCGACTCCGACGGCCGCGTCCGCCGCGCGCCTCGTTTCGTCGCCTCCCTCCCCCGTGCGAGTGCCTTCGCCCCTGGACCCCGGCTCGGACAGACTCGAGTAAGCCCTCTCACCACACGACGTGGTCGCCCCCGACGAACACTTGACCGTCGGACACCGCGCCGTGCCAGCCCCCAGCGCTGGACCCCCAACCTCCCCCCCCCCCACCTTTCCCGATCACCCAATATTCGCTACAATTAACTTGCACTGCCACTCCCTCCCCTCCTATAAAACCACCTCTATCACCATTCCCCCTCTACCCCTAGACTTTTCTCCCCCCTCCCCCCTCCCCCTGAGAGCCAGTGACAAACGCGCCAGGTGTGCATCCACTATTGGCCCTCTCCTTCCTCCCCCCTATCCTATTCATTCACAACGCTCAAGAAGAAGAAGCGCACTCCGCGCAACGCCCGGACCGGAAGAAAAAAAGAGAACGATACTGGCGTCACTGCCCAATGTTGCTTTAGCGATCGGCAACCCGCTGGCCGCCCGCTAAGGAGCAGCGGCTCGCGGTGGGTCGCATTTTTATTATCGGCATTAGTGGAGAATGCGGCGTCCCACGGACGTAATATTTTGGCTGGGGTCGTATTTTGTGTCACTACAGCGATACCAGTAATTTATTTCATTTTGAGTTTTGGCCGGAGTTGCCCTTTAACTGAAACCTTTGTGGAACCAGATTATGAGTTTCTTTTTGCCGGTGAACGTCGTGGTCTTTTTCACTTTTCATCTCGAAGGTAGCTATAAATGACTTTCCGGTTGTTATGCGGTCATACTAAAATGCAGGCATGTTCATTAACGGGATTTCGCATTGAGCTACTATGGCACCACCCCATGCGCACTGCAAAAATTACCTTGAGCGAGTATGTGAAAGAAACGACTTGAAGACAAGAAAATTTGAAAAGGGGAACGATTATTTCTTTTAGACGCTTCTAAGGTCTCTAAATACAGACTCACGTTTTCTTTTCATAGATCTGTGCCGAAAAACAGAAATGCATCCTGAAGCCCAAGGGAACCATCGAAATAAGAAAGACAACTGAACGAGAGTGAAAGAATTTTGTGAATCAAACTGAGTGTGTTTCTGACCTTCGTCTTACTAAACAAACAAATAAAAACCTCAAAACACTAACATTAAAATGTGTATTATTCGAAACAGGTTCTAGGTCAATGTGGGGGGCATTCATTTATGTGTTTGTCACAAAAGACGGCTAGAGCGTTTGCGAAATGCGAACGAATGTTCGACTGCCGTTAACGACCCTTTGTGGTCGTTAACGGCATGGGGAGTCCTGCCCTCAGCAGGCAGGACTCCCCATGCCGTAATGTTTGGGACATCACGGGCTACACTCTACCTGTTCTTTTGTTCATTCTGGGGGCATCATAAAGTTCCTGTTGGTTTGGTCCCATGATCCTGCAGAACAGCCAGACAGATGCTACTTGCTGTCGCTGGTGCAGGCTCCTCCAGGCAGCAGTCTTTAGGAGGTGACTAGAGGGTACTTCTTTCTAGGGGAGTGGGACTGACGGCGGGGAAACACTGCGGCGATAGTACGTGTAAACGGCACGCCGTTGCACGCCTTGTAGTGTGGTTTGGAGATATTCTTGCTGGGGGTACCACACTGCAGAGCAGTACTCTAGGTGGGGCAGCACTAGCGCAGTGTAAAGGTGGCGGAAGGTGTTGGGTGTCATCCCTCGTGTGACTCGAGTGACGAAGCCCAGCATTCGTCTTGCTTTCGATGCGGCGCTGTGGACCCATAGCCGCCTCACGTCTCCGCCTCTCTTCATTTTACGAGTCCTTCCACCGGAGCGTGGACCTATCGCTCGGTCGGCACGGTCCTCCTCAAATGATATATTTTGTTTGTTGAGGATCAAATTGGGATCATATTTACCTATAACGCAAGCGAACCTGTGACAGTGTTGCACACGCAACAAGTTGAGGACATTTAAGGGATGCGCTTTTCTTGAACATGCATTGTCTCAGATCAGTTGTACAGAACATGTCGACCTAATTTTACGACATCAAGTTCTTCTGAATAATATTAAAAACTAAAGTTTCTACATAACGCTTTGTAAAAAATATTAGGCGCCTCTTGAATTATTTATTACTTGTGCTCCGCTGAAACCATTCCGCAACAACATCGTTATTCGTTGCAAAAACATGTGCGTCCGTTTGCACCCGCTTAAAATAGATCATCTAGCCGAAACGTAAAGGTCTGGATTGCCACAAAAACAAGTCGAATTCTTCTCCTGTCATCTAAAATCTGACAGCGACTTCACAGAATGACACATTTACAATGGGATATGTTTTGGGCAATTTTATGACCTTCATGGCTGTCCCGCTGGAAATGCGTAGCTTGCTCGACTACGTCGATTTCACAGACGTTACTTATGTTTAGGGCTCAGCGTTTCTGGTTTAAACAACAAAGAAAACGATAAAAGTCTGCCGAAAGTTATTTTGCCGCATTCGGTTTCAACCGCAACAGATCGATTTCCTCGACCGCCGTGTGCACAAGAAAGGTGTGGGGGGAGGGGGACATGCCTTTGGTATTACGTGTGCTCCAGAGGGCATGCGGAAATGTCCTTAATGCCTCATTTGTTTTTTAACACCCTCTCCCAAGCTCTCTGTAGTAATCTAAAAAAAAGTAAATCCCACAAAATAAAATTTATGCAAGAGGCGCAGAGTCCACGCCGGCCTGCGGGAAGCAGGCTTCCTCCTCGGGGAGGAAGAAGGACGGTCCGAACTCACCCAGACGTTTCAGTCGTGCTCTAATGTTGTGGCAAAAAAGTGGCATGACAGTGTCGTTAGGAACGTTTCAGGTAGCATGGGGCACACCGCTGCACTGCCAACATTCTGGTTTAAAGTGCGTATAATTGACCCAAATGTGAAGTCTGAACTGCCCCATGGCTTCTCGATGTACGAGAGCACCTTCAAATCTTGCTGTTAGTGACACTGACGCGATTCAAGCCTTTGCAGCCAGAGCTGTGTGAATATCTGCAGTATGCTGTGCTCGAAAACGTGGTACCGGTTGTTTTTGGCCATAACAATCGATTGATTGGCTACCATTATGTACCGCGGCACTTCGCCTCCTATAGCTTGCCTGTTTCGTGTGTGAATGTTTCAGAAGGCATTCTTTAAACTTAGGGTGATAAACAGAATAGAGAGAACGCAGAATAACGAAGGAAACCTGGGCAAAAACATGTGTGTATCAGGGTTGGGCAGAAATACTTTAAAATGTATTCGGAAATATAAATACTGGGATACATTAAAACAGTAGCTAAAATACTGATACTGAAATATATCTGTAAAAGCGTATCGTGATACGTATCGGAAATACATTTCAAAAGGAGGCAAAAAGTATTTGGAAATACAAATACAGGAATACATTTTAGGGAGGGCAGAAATACAAATACAGAAATACTGATACTGCAATACATTTTTCAAATTTGTTTGACACGCCAAATGAGATGAAGCTTGAAGTTTGAAGTGGAAGTTTTGATCCTGAAATTACTTTCCCGTAGGTTTGGCACTTTGCCTTGAGGGTGGTGATTTCGGACGACGAGCAGTCTTCAATGGGCTCAAAAAAACGTTCCATCAAGGACTGACCGCAGTCCCTTTCCTGACATTCTGTCTATCTGATGAGGGATGCGAAAAGACATCAACTTCTAAATAAATTCTATGTCATCGTAAATCCCATCATAACGTCACCACGCCTCTGTCCAATAAGGACGCCCCTGGCAACATTTATCACATGACGTCACGGTGGAATGAACTGGTATTCTTTATCTGTAGCTGTGACCTTGAACATGAAACTTTACCACGCTGCTATATGAAAGGACAATACATACTTTCGCTGTAGGTTACATTGTTGAAGATCGTGCAGGCAGTGTCATTTGGAATTTTCAAGAATAGTGGACCACCTGAAGCCTCCAGGAACTCATGTCTTATCTTCTGTTACGGTTGAAAAAACGATACTGTGGCATCCCTGTTGTGAAGGTCCTTCCTGCTGACCCTCCGTCACCGACGCTTGGATTGCAGTTCTCAAGTTTCGTCTTGCATACTCCAAATAGAGACCTCGTCGATTGCGACCTGATATTGCTGGCACAGGCGCGAGCTCTCCGAGAAACAGCGCGCTCGAGACGAGTCGCAGGTGTACGAAGTCTGGGCCAGCACAGCGAGGCCACGTCTGACCTTCCTGGGTTTCGGATCACCAGAGCAGCGGGTCACTTTCCCGTCGGCTGATGATGTACCCTTGAGCCCTGCAATATTAGCGCAGACGCATTCGAATATGTGTTGAACTTCACTGCGTGAGTCGTCCTACTATTTCAAGTCAACTACCGCCAGGCTTGTGCTGCAACGGACTGTGACTCAGCTTTGCCGGCTGGGTGTACTGTGTACGCTAAGGCAAGAGAGACTGTTAGCAGCGGGCTTTGGATGCCAGCAAACAATGACTCAAGAAACCCCTACCTAAGGACCTGCGGCACAAGATGCTCTGACTCCACTCCTGGCACGCCACCTGGTTTGAGTCCCCGACTACGCAACACTTCTCAGAAGAGAGAAGAGGACGCATAGAAAAATAGTTTGGAGAATCGGAAGGAACCTTGGTCAGCATGGTAACAATGCCCCAGCATCTCCTTGACCCTAGTGCCCTCAGAAGTAAAAAAAAAATAAAGTGTGTTTGGGTTTGTATTTTTTGTTCGGGGGGGGGGGGGGAGTATTTCTCAGGAAAGGTAACGAAATACATTTCACCCTCGATTGTATCGCGATACAATGGAGCATTCAAAATGTATTTCGATACAGGAATACAGATACTGGTGAAAAAAATGTATCGCGATACAGAAATACAGATACGAAATGTATTTCTGAAATACTATCGCAATACATTTGTATCGCGATACTGCCCAACCCTGGTGTGTATTACAATCAGATTAAGTAACCGTGACTTGATTGGAAGTGAAATGTACGGTTGCTGCGTGGACGTGGACGTGTTTTATGTTTTTATTCTTTTGTTTTGAAGTATTCATTTCAACAACGCGCTCAGAATTACCTAATGCCGATATCTTACTCGCTTGTACTCGTGCGTGCGTGCTTCTTAATTCCTGTTCCAGTTTGATGCTTGTCATTTTTATTCCTGTCGCTTTATGACAATTTTGTTAACAGCAATGATAAAACCAGAATATATATTCGCCAAAAGAATAATGAAAGCATGTTTAGCTGTACATATATTCACCGATATAAACCGAAAATATGCATTCAAAATAAAAAAGAGAAATGTGCCGAATTAAAAAATAAAAAGAACCAAAAAACGCTGTACCCTTGTCATGTTTCACGATTCATAGTGCGCAGTTATACTTCGTTTCAGCTTCCGTCCGAGCGCAGCCAAAGCTACGTGTGGCCGGAGCCAATCACACGCCGGCAACAGGTCACGCGATCTCGCCAGCACTTTTGTATCACTCCGCTTCGCCGCTGGTCGTCAGCGCCTCCCGCGCTCGCCGAGTATTTCGTCTGCTACGGGTGTATCAACGGTATCGTCTGCTACAGGCTTAAAACGTGCCCTTTCACGTTCTGAAATTTAGTCATAGGGGATGTCAGTACGTAGGCTGGCCGCTGGCGTCTGTGTCCGAGCTTTCGATCCTGTTCGGCATTTCGGCATAGTTTCGAGATGTAAGTACGCGTTCCAACGTGCCCTATGACCCGACCGTTGATGTTTCCTTCTATTGTTTGGATATACCGGGGCTCGAGGCGCAGGCCTTTCCACCAGCTTCTCGGCGTTCAACGTGATCGGCAGGTAAAGGGGTGCCCTGTTTTCGCCACGTATCAGTGAATTGTAGTGGCCTGGACGCTTTTCTTGTTTACAACGCATTCGCGGTACGACGCGGCCGGAGTCTCCTGCCGAATTTGAAAGTAGACATTCATCACGACCTTTCGCGCCTGACGCCCAAACGTGCCTTTGCGAAGGGACATTTTGAAACGACTCGGCGAGGAAAGCAGCGAAGCACGCTGCACATGATTCGGCCATTACGGGAACAAAATCACACAGAAAACGCAGAAAACCGAGCGAGCGCTGCAGCAGTGTTGCCAGCGGATGTACGTGTTTTCACCAAACCACATGCATTGACATATATTAATAAAAACATAAACTTCCGACAATTCATACCTTCAGTTGCAAATCATTCTCAGCAGTACAGATCTGGAATAATGTGCAACGTTTACGCACAAAACAGCTATTTAAAAAAAGATAAATATATATACTTTTGCGGACTACTTTGTGGTGCGTAGGAATGCTCTTCTCGAAGTTGCGAACCGTCCCCCAGCCTTTGGCTGCGCTCGGACGGAAGCTGAAACGAAGTTTAGTCGAGTCGGTTTCTTTATCTATTTCGTCTTGCTGTTATAGTCAAACACCTGTTCCAAAGGCGTCTCAGTGAAAAAGTAAACAATAGAGCCAAATCCCGCGTATTGTTATTTTCAAATCCACATGAGCCGTGCCCAATGAAAATTTAAGAAAAAAATCTTTTGCCCCAAATAAATAACCCGTTTGGTTGTGTGCTTGCTCAAACCACTAACCAACTTTGAGCTGACAACTTGAAAACTCGCAGGTAAGTCTCTGTTTGCTCTGATCACGTTCCGCTCTTCTAACCTAAGACTCTAGTTGAACATTGAACATTGAACATTGTTTATTTCCACCTTGAACGATGGGGGATGCCGAGGAAAAAAGCTGTATGCACAGCTTGACGAGCCCTCGGCACCCCTACAGAGCAGACAGCAACAGCTTCACATTTAAGAAATCATAAAACAAATTACAAGATATGCACTATGCTAAATTTATACAATGGTAGGTACACTTCAAAAGTACAGAAATGGCTATGTACACATTTTAATAGTGCTATAAATGTCTCTTTTATTAAATGAAGTGATGTCGAATCCCACTGATGCAATATGATTTAGCAATTCTGGAAGTAAATGCTTTATTCTCTGATGTCCAAAATTTGTTCGTGATTGAGGAATTTGCCATGGATGAATGAGACGAGTTTGGTATAATGAAATATGTGGACGAGTTGCTAGTTGCTAGTTACTTATACGCGGCAGCATTACTGGATATCAAACCTGCGCATGATTGATATCATTCATTTTGTATTTGTATATGAAAGATAGCCGCGCATCCGGATTCACGCATTAACGTTGCGTGACTACCTCCGCAAATAGGGGAGTTTTCGTAGAAAGCGTTTCCCCCTCCGCTAAGCCCTCCGCAACGAAGCAGCCGCTACTGCGCCGCCGCGCCGATGGCCTTGACTGTAGAGTTCCGGCTAGCGTAGCTGGTTGCGGAGAGCATTGCGGGACAGCGGAAACGATCTACGAGAACTCCCTAATGTATTTATCTTGCGTAAGTTATGAAAGAGGGAGAAATGGAGTAACGTGATTCTGTACTGTCAATAATTATATTCAGTGGGCAGTTATTTCTGGAAGTATATTTCGTTACGGTAATCAAGGTCACTCGCGGATTTTTATTCACTATACGCGTCTTTATAAAAACAACGGAGGATCTTCATCGCGCCAGTTTTTTCAAATATTTAGCGAAACAGCTAAATCGGGTCATTAAAAATATCAGAACATAACAAACCGGTAATATTTGTTATTTATTTTCACATACACTCTAAAACAATCCCGTGCGTCTACTTTCCTGCACAACTCTCGGAGAGCCAATCACCGCAACTCACGGAGGCACCTCAGCGAATGACGATGCCGAAACATATGTTTAGACCAAAAATGCAGTCTGAGTTGTGACATTAAGCAATGCAAAACGTCACGCTTGCATTGCTCAATGTCACAACTCAGACTGCGTTTTTTGGTCTAGACATATGTTTCGGCATCGTCATTCGCTGAGCTTCCTCCGTAAGTTGCGCTGATTGGCTCTCCGAGTGTTGTGCGGGAAAGTAGATGCACGGGCTTTTTTTAGAGTGATATACTGCAACCTCATTTGTGGTCATTGCAGGAGTGGGGATGCAGGAGCTCAGTGGTAAGCAAAATAAACAACAAAAAATTAAACACCCTAAGAAATAACGACTCGAAACAGTCACACACTAAGGCAAGGAAAAATGCATAATTGCTGAAATATAATCAATGTGTACAAGCATGCCCGTAGGCCCGTCAACGTTATTCCATAGCTCAACTGTACGTGTCGAGAAGGAATTTTCAAAACAGTTGATATGAAACTGAAATGGTACAATGTTTAAATGATGAAAGCGTTTAGCGTGGGAAATAGCGCAAAAGGAAATGTATTTACTACGTTCAGTCCCGCAATTTTTATGATCAATTCTATTTAAATTCAATTCTATCAGAAATGTGATATAAGTGATGAAAAATATTCTTACCAATTATACTTCGTTGGTATGTTTTGCGCAGGTACTGGAACAGATATCAAGAGCCAAAACAAGACTTCCTCCCAAACAAAAAAAGGAAAAGCGGGCTGATTTTCATACAGTTTCTCGGTTGCCTGTGAAAGATAATACCATGATTGCCGGAATTCTTCTTGTTCTGGTTGCCGTTGCTTCAATATTTGGCAAGTTCAAGTTTCTCATCATCACTCTTAGATTACTGTTAGTGGCATAATGAACATTCATATTTACATAATACTAGAGACCGGTGTCACGACGTCATACCATGCAGCCCTAGACACGGGAAACCATATTTATTTATGTATTAATTAATTAATTAATTTATTTATTTGGTTCTTCGTGCCTCAAAACCACCGACGTTTCTGGATGAGGCACCTAAGTACAAAATATACCATACTCACAAACATCTATACATCCGTAACAAGATACATACATCCACGCATTCAATTATATTGAAAAGGTTTATAATAATAATATGAAGAAGAATCGAGAGTCAAGAATAATTTTTACTAGGGGTCCAGGAACGACCATGCGGTCTCGGTACTGGCACACTGAAACTTAAACACTACAATAAAAATTAGGGAAAAAATTTAACATAAAGAAACAAAAAAATTGTAGAAAAAGAAAAGAAACCTTAAAGCACTGAGTAAAAGACATGATACATATAACGAATGCAGACACAAAGATTAGACTTACACAACGAAAAAGAACGGAACACAGGGCCCAAACATATGAAGAGGACTGCCACAAAAACGAATATACCTTGTTAAAATAATATATAAATAAAATCACAATCACAACAGGCTGAGCGAGACTCTCACAATACTCTGAGAGATCTGACAAATTCAGTCACACAAAAAATATCAAGATGACTTGCAATGCTATATATGTCCGACACATAAGGAATATGGGGTCCAGGATATTTGACGTCCGAGGAGAGTAAAAAGACGTTGTCCAACGGGTCGCTGTCCGAGGAACTCGTAAAGATATCTGTTAGAGCAGTTCTGAACAGTCTTCCATGCCATGAGGGACTTTGAAAAGGAAAACCAGATCTGCCTTTTCTCGACGGTGATATGAGCTGTTCATATGTAGGACGTCCAATACACTGTTAATTAGTGATAGAGATGTTTCATCATGCAGATATCGATATCGATAAATAGATTAAACTTTATTTTGCACTCGTTCCAGCCTTTGGAGGGTAGTGTTACAACTACCATTTCATACAGGAAATGCGTGTTCAAGTGGAGACCTTGTAAAAGAGCGGTGCAGGGTTACAAACATTGCTAGGTTTCTAAATACTCTAGTTGTTCGACAGACAACACCGAGCGCGCGCAAAGCGCAGGCAATTATACGAGCCATATGCCTATCAAATCTCAAGGAGGGGTCAAAAAGCACTCCCAAGTCCCGTACTTGACTAGCACGGCACAATACGTCTGAGCGAACACTGTAGAGAACACGTTGTTTCCCCTAGTGTTTTGCGACTACAGTAGATGACCTTGGTTTTCGAGTTGTTTAGTAGAAGACCGTTCACTGAACATCATTTTGCTAAAAGGGTTTATGTCCTCTTGTAGAAACTTTCAATCTGAGTAAGTTTCAATCTCCTTAAATATCTTAATATCATTAGCATATTGCAAAAAAGCGTTTACAATCTGCTTGCACACGTCGTTCGCAGAAATAGAAATAATAATAATAATAATAATAATAATTTGTATTTTCGTGTGCCGACAAACAACCTGAAGGTTTTCACTTTGCTGCACAAAGAGCGAGTAAACGCTAAATTAACAGAAAACAAATAAAACACATCCCAGATAGGTAACAATCCCTTGCAATTGCTTGCGGTAAACAGAAACGTCACTAAATATTTCAGTACCTGGACTGTTAAAGCGATTGAACAACGATTGCTTGCGTGACAAGGGTGAAGATCTGCATAGGGTATTAACATAAAAAGTAGATGGATTCCTAGTCAAATGGGAAGGGACATGATTATTAACACTGGATAAAAGCGAATCGTAGTCTATAATTACATTTACTACATTGTGAAAAGAAGTCAAGTCATGTTCTGCTCTTCTGTCAGACAATGGCCTCAGCGAGAACTTATTTAGAAGTAAGTTGTAATCAAAGTAAAAGTGGCGCTGAAGACAGCGGTCGTACACGACATACTATTAAGTGTTTTTGCACAATTTCAGTTTTTGATCACTGCGTTTCTGGCAAAGAACTCCAAGCTACAGAACCGAATTCAAGCCATGACCTCACTAGAGAGCAAAATAAACGAATAAAACAGGCAGGGTTTTTAAATTTCTTCGTGATGCGAGATATCTGTCCCAACATCTTTGTTGCACTGCCAACAATAGAGGACACATGCAGAAGTAAACTTCAATTTGTTATCTATACCCACGCCAACGTCTCTTAGAACAGAGATGTGTTTGATTGAGGCTCCTTTTAATACACTAATCGTTAAGTAATACATTACGACGTCTGCACAGGGACAAGACTTTTGTTTTGAGAAGGTTTAGTGACGAGCTATTCACTTTACACCAATGAAACATGCGCGCCATGCCATTCTGTAAAGTTTCGCAGTCCCCAAGAGTACGAAAATGCATAAAAAGCTTAATGTCATCTGCAAAGAACAACTCGGCATTTTCAACATATGGCGCTAAATAATTTACGAAGATAAGAAACAAAAGATGGCCAAGAATAGAGCCTTACGAAACAATGGAATTGAAAAAAAAGTTATTGAGCGGCTATTATCTATTTGAACATGGTTGGGACGACGTGATAGGTAATCCTGAAACCATTGCACAACTCTGAACAACAAATACATAAAAATAATGTATGTAATAACAACTCGTGGCTTACTTCATTAAACGCTTTTGACGTATCAAAATATATACAATGAATTTGGCGTCTGTTCATAACAGCAATGCACAGAAATTCAAAAAAAGTGCACAAATTCATTTCAACTGACAGTCCCGCCTGGAAGTCGTGCTGGCAAGCTACACATTTTTGGCGGAAGTAAACATGCATTCAGTTATGTACAACGCTTGGAAAATCTAGACAATCAAGATATGGGCTGTTAGTTATTAGTAACAAAAGCGTACCAACCTTTGAAAATAGGTAAAATTATCGTGTTCTTCCAAAGGCATGGAAAAACGCCGGAACTAGAGAGAGGATATAAAGATGTGCTTCCAAGTAGATAAAAGCAACTCACGACAGCCCTTCATTAAAAAAAACATTGAATAGATCTTGTTAACGTAGCAGCTTGGGCGAGTTGGTTGCACATTACGACACACACCACAGCGCACTATAGAAAACAACACTCACTCCAGACACACGAAAAATAAAGCGAAATTCAAACAAACCGCGCTGACTCACAACTCTTTTTATATAACTTTGTCTTCTTCAACCTCTAGCAACACCGAATTTCCCAAATCACGCGCTACGATCTCCTAGATGCCTAAGATTTTTTTCTCTTTTTCTGTCAGGTGTAAAGAAGGTGTACTGATACAGTTGTTAGAATTCCTGGCGATATGTTCTGCTTCGATAATTTCTCGAGTTAACTGGTTATTGTTCCTACCTAAAATTGTACAGGATGGCAGGTGAACGACGCACCCACAATCACGGCAGTGTATGCCTAGATGCCCTGAGTTGGCTCTGGTGCAGTTGGTTTTGTGTTCCCGGAGCCTATCGTTAAGGCATCGTCCGGTCTGACCAATGTACACTTTCCCGCACGAAAGTGGAAAAGAGTACACCACTCCATCTGCACACTCAACGAACCTGTTCTGATGGTTTTTGGTGCAGCAGACTGTTCGGTGGGAATCAGGCGAGTTGACTTGTTTACACAAGTTGCCAAGCTTATTGGGTGCAGTGAAGACGACATTGATGTTGAACCTGTTGGCGATTTTTTTGATGCCATGGGAGAACCTGTGGAAGTAGGGAAGAACGACAGGTCTCGTAGATCTTTCTCTGGCTCTTGGTGTGACATACGTTCCCTTGTTTTTTGTTTTCAAGATGTTCTCTGCTATCGATGTTAATAACGACACGGGATATCCGGCGGATGTTAGTCTGGAAATTTGTGCGTCAAAGCTTACTGAAATAAGGTGCTCACAGGATTTTTGAAGAGAGTTGTTGAGACATAATTTGACGATTCCTCTTTTGACCAGCTTTGAATGTGCCGAATTGTACGGAAGAATTGGTTTTTACCCCTTGGCTCATACTTCCAGCATATATGAGTGTCTTAATTGAGCCTAATCGAGGTCATCCAATTCCTGTCACAGCAGAGTTCATGAACACCAAGCAGCTTTTTCCATCGACATAAAAGACCTTTACTACGAACTGCCCCAGGATAGCCTTTTGCGATGTGTAGAGGAGAGTATTGATTCTTTTGGTGGCATAGCCTTCCAAAATGCCGCGGGTGTTCCGAAGACAATTTTCTACATCTACTCTCGGTTTATCTACACTCGACCTTTATTACCTGGAAAGAAAAAACGTACCTTCAGAAGAAAGGTGTTTGCATTGGGTCTTGCATAGCCCCAGTGCTAAGTGATCTCTATCTCGCTCACCAAGACAGACTGTTGAACAATAGGCTTGACTTCACCAGAGTTGCTAGAGTATTTAGGTACGTTGATGATTATTTGATCATTCTTGACGCCGAGAACAGTACTGTTCCAACTACTGTAGCCGGTGTTCTATCAACTTTTAAAAACTGCCTAAAACCACTGGAAATTACACATGAGCTCCCGGAAGAAAGATCAATCCGATTCCTCGATCTCAGGCTCAATTTACAACACACTCATATATGCTGGAAGTATGAGCCAAGGGGTAAAAAACCAATTCTTCCGTACAATTCGGCACATTCAAAGCTGGTCAAAAGAGGAATCGTCAAATTATGTCTCAACAACTCTCTTCAAAAATCCTGTGAGCACCTTATTTCAGTAAGCTTTGACGCACAAATTTCCAGACTAACATCCGCCGGATATCCCGTGTCGTTATTAACATCGATAGCAGAGAACATCTTGAAAACAAAAAACAAGGGAACGTTTGTCACACCAAGAGCCAGAGAAAGATCTACGAGACCTGTCGTTCTTCCCTACTTCCACAGGTTCTCCCATGGCATCAAAAAAATCGCCAACAGGTTCAACATCAATGTCGTCTTCACTGCACCCAATAAGCTTGGCAACTTGTGTAAACAAGTCAACTCGCCTGATTCCCACCGAACAGTCTGCTGCACCAAAAACCATCAGAACAGGTTCGTTGAGTGTGCAGATGGAGTGGTGTACTCTTTTCCACTTTCGTGCGGGAAAGTGTACATTGGTCAGACCGGACGATGCCTTAACGATAGGCTCCGGGAACACAAAACCAACTGCACCAGAGCCAACTCAGGGCATCTAGGCATTCACTGCCGTGATTGTGGGTGCGTCGTTCACCTGCCATCCTGTACAATTTTAGGTAGGAACAATAACCAGTTAACTCGAGAAATTATCGAAGCAGAACATATCGCCAGGAATTCTAACAACTGTATCAGTACACCTTCTTTACACCTGACAGAAAAAGAGAAAAAAATCTTAGGCATCTAGGAGATCGTAGCGCGTGATTTGGGAAATTCGGTGTTGCTAGAGGTTGAAGAAGACAAAGTTATATAAAAAGAGTTGTGAGTCAGCGCGGTTTGTTTGAATTTCGCTTTATTTTTCGTGTGTCTGGAGTGAGTGTTGTTTTCTATAGTGCGCTGTGGTGTGTGGCATTGAATAGAGTCAGCCCCGTAGATCATTTTGATTTTAGGTTCTTTATAGTTTTAGCAATTTCTTCGATATATACTATAATACCAGACAAAAAGTCATGGCAGTTCATTTGAATATTCGTAGGCTGAATGGCTTGTTCAACAGGTGGAGCAGCAGACACTGAAGTAATCGGCAAACATGTCTGCAACCTCTACAGGGACGGAAACATAGCTATCATTATGTAAACGGTCGAGTAGGCAAATTATTTGGCTAGTATTGCCGCGAGCGCAGCTGCCTCAACAGGCAGCGCGCTCGTGGCCTAACTGGTCATCACGCGTTCCTGCCACGCAGAAAGCCAGGGTTCGAGTCCTGACCGCGGGTACGCATTTTTGTTTACTCTGATATAATGTTCTGGTAAATTCAAGAACCGTGTTGCTGATTCGAGGTTAGACTGTTCTACACGCCGAACCTTCTACGCCAATTATTCCAGAAGCTCACGCGTGTACAAAAGGGGCTCCGCGTGGCCAGCCGAAGTCAGTCTCGCCCCAGCGCTCGAACCTGCTGTTACGCCGAATTCGACGCCACCGACGCTCTGTTCTTATCCTCTGTTTTCTCTTTATTTCGGGCACAAGTTCGCCCCACTAAACGCTAATTTCTTCCTGTTTATTTATTGTTCTTTTAATCACCACCCGTGACAGTATCACGTGTGTGCTGTTGTGCAAGCCTCCAAAAATCTTCTGGGCTTCAGCTCAAGCTACGCTCTATTCGGTCAAGGTCAAAGAGCTTATTTTTAGAGTACCAACTCTTAGCTGCAGAATGATAAATTCTAAACTGAGTATACCATAAAGTATTGCCAGTTCGTTTAAACAGTCTGTGAAAATGAATATTTTTAATTCAAGCAAATTTTAAATTTTTCGAAAACCAGTCGGGATAAATTGAAGGCTTGAAAGTCGACTGAGGCACAAAAGTATCAATCGTGGCTTTAACAATCGACGAAACCATCTCAGTCACCGTTTCCATGTCAGTTATTACAAGAACCCCGCTCCAATCAAAGTTTTCGAGGTATATGTAAATGCTCCAGATAATCTCCTTGGGCATAGTTGTAAGTAGAGTAACTATGGGATATTGGCTTTTTTCGTGGAAGGTAGAAGATAACATCGAATGGTGGGTGAAACTCATCTATTCGCACATAATGAACCTATAACAGGGGTCACGAAATCAACTAATATGTTGCATAAAAGAAGGTCGAGGATATTTCCAGCGGTATTCTTACTTGGGTTAAGCTGCTCAAGGCCACAGTAGTCCATGAACGACAGTAACCATGACGCCTTATTTGATGTTTTAGGGTTGCTGCAATTAGCAAACCTCAGCGGCCATTCCACTCCTGGTAGATTAAGATCTTTATACATCTGTACTGTATTCCGAAAACTTAATTTGTTTACTAAGTGTCTCAAAATGTTTTATAAAAGTTACTTCATCGGAAAATGGTGGAAAATAAGTCAGCCGAGTGCAGCTGTAGCCTCCACCGTGGTAAGGAGAAACTAGCGCCACAAGGCGCTAGTGGTAGAGAGGCGAACATACGTACGGTGTGAGACGAAAGTTTCTCGATCTCGAAAGACGGTCAGATGGCGCCACCCAGGGGCGGGCAGGAATTTCCTGAGGGGGGGGGGGGGGGTTCAGGTGTTGGTCAGCGTAGCATATGTTTCGGAACCCCTCCGCCTCTCCCTCGTTTCACACCCTAAATTTTACATACGCAGAAATCAAGAGGGGTCAGGACATCCGGACCCCCCCCCCCCCTCTGAATCCGCCCCTGGCGCCACCACTGTCGTTGGCGCACGCCGTGCGCCCTTTTCGCCTCCTCCACCCCCCCCTTTTTTTTTTTGGTTCGTTTGCTAGATTGATTTTGCCGCTCGACCAGTGCCGTCCCGGCCGCGAGCGGCCAGCGCGGCACCGAGATAAAGCTACTTCATCTCCCCCTCCACCCCCCAACTTTACTCCCCACCCCCTCCCCCGAGAATCAGTGACCAAGCGCCCGGTGCGCAACCGCCATTAGCCCTCTCCTCCCCCCCCCCCCCCCCCCCATCATCTTTCACAGCGCTAACGAAGAAAAAGAACAGACGAGCCGCGCGCTCACACTTCACTAATCAGGGCTTCGCGTGATGATACACAGAGCAGTAAAACAGAAACAGCACGTTAATTGAAATGCTATTTTTTTAGCTTGAGACAACCGGTCAAATGAGTTGCGGCATTTCAAACGGGGGTATCTACAAACTCCCATTGGCCGTTCACCGCCTCCAAAGGGAACCAAGAACTAGTAGGCAGTAAACGTTGTCAAATATGTACAAACAAAATTAATTATTTTAATGTACGAACTAATAAAGCAGACACTTATTATCCAGATTATATAAATTGGCTCTATAGAGCAATTCCTACCAACTAGCAAATGCTGAATACCCAAACAAACAAATCAACTCCCGAGATAAAAAAGCAAAAAGGCTTGCCTTTTAAGTCTAATTAACGTGCAGGGTTGCAGGCGAGCTGTATAAGAATAAACGACAAATAAACCATAAACAAACTCGCTAATTGGCACCACAAGCAAGAAAAAAGAAACTAACGTTTTGGAGTGACGCATATGTCGGACTGAGCAGGCGCGTGAATACTCTCATACCTGAGATAGCAAACGCGAGAGCATCTCGAAATTAACTGAAGATTGCTCTGCAGCGTGCTCACGTGGAGGAACCAGTCCTTGCAGCAACGGATCTGCATAACAAGAACGGCGGGGCACGCGTTTTTCCGGCAAAGCGAATCTTCCTGCAGCTTGCAAACACAGCGGTAGCGCCTGATGCTCAACGCGCATAAACGAGCGCTGAGCGCAGCTTGCTCATCGGCGAGGCTTCCAGAGTCCTGCCCCGATTCGCATACGCGGCGTCCATTTCGGATGCTGTAATAGAAAGGTTGGGAAAAGGTCATATATTTCAAAGCTTCTAGTTTCAAAGGCTGGACCGGGCAGTACGATAGAGGCTCACCTGCCGTTTGTCGGAAACCGGAGGAATGAGCAGTCCGAGTTTTTGTTTTAAGAATTGTTACACCGCTTCGCCGCGCGGTAAGACTACGCAATACTTGCCCTACATGAGGCACGCAACACACTCAAGGCAGAATCTCTCCCAAACTAAAGACGTCTCCAGTTATGTAAGCTTGGTTGCAGGCAAGTTGGTAATGGACATTCATATTAAAAATAGCGCACCATAAAGACAGGACAAAAAGACGACACACGGTAACGCTGGCAACTAAGGGCTGGCAAGGCTTCCAGCTTTTTATCGCCGTACTGCGTAAGTCCCGTCTCAACGAAACATGGCGTACCGCTGTCGGCAGATACGGCCTTACGGGCTGGTCCATAAAGTCAACAAAACATTTTACGTCGCTCCGCCCGCAGAATCGAACAGGAAAGGGAAAGAAAAACGCCGCGTTAATATTTACAAGTTAGATAGATGTTGATGAAACTGTACTCTTTCGGCTGCATATACACCGGTGCGACCGCTTTTAAAACGTCTTTGTCACAAGCATGTATTTTGCCGCCTCCATCAACTCTCGTTCTACCTATCCTTCCTGCCGTCCCTCCACCTGCGCACCGTCCAGCGTGAAATTAACAACCACAAGTTATACCGTACTGACAAAATTAAGACCGTAATTATTGCAAAGTGGTACATGCTCTCGAAGTCTATCATTTAACGGCGGCCCGTCTGCGCTATGTAAACACGACCACACGTTAAAGGAATCCTGTAAACCACCTCGGTTGGCACATGGCTATAACTTTGACGTGTGCCGCCACAAGCAGGTTTCTTCACTTTCCGGCCACTCACCATAGCGCACAATTTTGACAATCTACACGGGGCAGTGAAAACAACGTCCACGATAAGGCTGACGCTATATTTTCAGGTTATTGCATTTTTATAGAATGTAAGGTAGCACCACAGAGAATAACTGGTTTCCTCGTTAAATTTTGCGCCGGAAGGAAAGCTTTTCTAGCTTTTTAAGAAGGGTTGGAGGCCTTCTAAAAAAAGTTGAAAAACTCTTCCATACCTAAGAGCAAGTTTTTATTGTTTTATTACTTCATGGGTCGCGTAGCGTCTAAGTTATTTTGTGCAGATTAATGTTTTTATGACCAAAAAACTGCGCGCTTTACGTAGTTTATTGCCATATTACTGGTGATTTACTGATCGCGAAGACAGAACGCTAATAAATATTAGACCGAGAACATGCAACAACAACCTTTGCCGACGTCGCAACAATGGATGATACATGAACGTTGCGCAGGCGATACAGCAGAAGAACTCGACACAAAGATTGATAAAGAACGTAGCCATGTTGTCGTTGGTGTTGCAACAGCGTCTCTCTGGCAAAAAACACGATATCGGCATATCTGCTATCAAACGCGACCTATTTCGCTATTGTTCAGATTCTCACGTATGAAGGCTCAATATTGATTTATGACGCCATTGTCGATCTCGCCGTTGACGATATCGCATTCATGATTGAACCACGTGCCACATTTGCTAATTGACCTCGTCAAACACCCAGTTCTCCGGTGCTGTCTGTGTCTTCTTCTGTTTTGTCCTGTCTTTTTTACGCTATTTTTGTATGGAGAAATCTCCAGTTATGTTCCATACCGTGTCCGAAAATTCCCTTTCTTGGGTACGAAAATTCCCTATTTGAGGTACTTTTTTCCCTCGCAAAATTTGGAAATATCCCCGCATATTTGCCCTGCATTTTTGTTATCTTTATACTCGTATCAGCTGATGCTTTGCGGTAAACCAGGCCACTATGAGCACGTTTCACCGCAAAAGGCGTGAAATCGCATGCCAAGAGAAGGAAATGTTCACTGCAGTACCGAAAAACGCAATACAACTTTTCGCTATGTGGATTACGGAACTGATATTTCAGGTTTCCAGAAACAATTCCAGTTTGATTTCCAGTTTTATGTGTGAAAAAATATGCTGGCTTTTTGGTAGGATTGGTCAGTTCATATTTTTATTAACAAAAAAACATAAATCCCTTTAGCAGTGCCTTTGGCGAAAGCACATCTGCGAAAGTGCGCGGGTAGAAGAAGTACAAAGAAAATGAGAGGTTGTAGTACTTCAAGTAAGGTAGTAAGTACATTAGGTGCAATTTACGAGGTAAAGTACTATAAATATCACGTACTGCCAAAGGTACAAATACTTTATAACACAATCTTTCATGGGTGTAATCGGGAGGGGAATCAGTTATTTTCCAAAATGGCGGCGAATGTTGGATTAGATTAAGTGGCCACGGAGGTAGACGTCTCTCTCTCACTGACAAACTACTTAACACCATCAACCTGTACGGAACTTATTTGCATCGGCCTTAAAGCCGCAATTACTCCTCAAAGAAATTACCTGATGACATCTTGAAAAACGATAACGTGTGTTTTACATGACAATACACTTTTCTTTTCTTCAAATTCGGAGAATATATTTTGAAGTCGGAAGTTGTACCTTTCCCTTAGAAAGTACCGAAAACAAATACTTGAAATGATGCACAAGTACATACTCGGAGAATGTGCTTTTAAGTAACAGAATTTTCTACACCCACTTTAAAAAAAGCGTCGTTCAGACACCTTTTTCCTGCACCACAACTCTCTTTCCTCTTCTTAAAACTTTTGGACCACTACTTTTTTGTGTTTGGTTCCCTCTAAAGCTTTTCCCGAACTCCCTCGCTAATCCTCAAAAATTCCCTGCAAACGTGTTAAAATTCCCAGTTTCCCCGTACTCCCGTGCCGCCATAAAATCTGCACTTTCGATTTCAACACGCGCGGAGCAGCCGGAGGCGGTTTGAAAGCTTTGAATGTGCAGGACGCGACGCAAACATAAAAGAAAAACGGTCAAGTTTGCCCTCGCTCCTCACTGATGATTGGTCGGAATAGCCCAGAGTGATTCGGTTTCGGTAGCAAAGACTATATACACGACGCCAGCGCTCAGAACCACAGTGGCGAATATAAGCTACATAACAGTCTGGTGGGAGTCGGCTGGGTAGACCTACGAATCTGCTCTTTGGATGGACGTACGAGAGAAAGCCAGCGACGTGGCGCTCCTATCGGCCCAACCGGGAACTCAGTTAGCTGCATTCGGCTGAATAAACTTCCAGCTAGATAGTTGAGGCAATCGCCTGCCTTAATTCCTACCCAGACACATTCAGAATGTGATTCAGTTCAAAACTACGATGTCACCGAAAGAAATGTCTCGATAGCAATTAAAACGCCACCATACAAACTTTTGACCAGTAGACTGGTAATCTCGAACCCGGCGATACACTTTGTAGTTATGTATGAAATAGTTGGAGTCGTGTATTTTATTTCAAAGTCAAGTTTCCGTATAAATAACATCAAAGTTTGTTGTCACTATGTAGGGCATGAACTCGTCGGCCTTCGTTCACGGGCCCCTCACGTTTTGATAGCAAACACTAAGCGTTGCAGCCATTCTCGCGTGTTACTATTTCCTACACTCTCAGAAATGCCTGCGCGTCTACTTACCCACCAAACACTCAAAGAGTCAACCTCTGCGATCTATGAAATCAGCTTAGCGATTGATGAGGCGGAACATCCGTTTAGACCTAGAAATGAAGTCTGCGCTGTGCAGTACGCAATGCAAAGCGTCATGCTTGCATTGCGCGATGCCACAGACGCAGACTTAGTTTTGAAGTCTAAACAGATGTGCCGCCTCATCATTCGCTGAACTGATTTCGTAGATCGCAGAGATTGACCCTTTGAGGTGTTTGGTGGGTAAGTAGACCCGCAGGCATTTCTTAGTCTTTCCTCCTTTTGAACACTCGCATTGTCAAGGATACCGAAAAAGGGGTGGAAGATACTTCCCTCGGTCCAAACTTCTGATTTGTTTCGAGCTGCAAACGCTGTCTCGTCGCAAGCCAAATGGAACGACGAGTTTGATGGAATCCTACACTCTAAAAAAAGCCCGTGCGTCTGCTTTGCCGCACAACTCTCGGAGAGCCAATCAGCGCAACATACGGAGGCAGCTCGGCGAATGACGATGCCGAAACATGTTTAGACCAAAAAGCGCAGTCTGAGTAGTGACATTAAGCAATGCAAAATGTCACGCTTGCACTGCTTAATGTCACAACTCAGACTGCGTTTTTTGGTCCAAACATATGTTTCGGTATCGTCATTCACTGAGCTGCCTCCGTAAGTTGCGGTGATTAGCTCTCCAGTGTTGCGGCAAAGCAGACGCACAGGCTTTTTTTTAGTGTAGTTGTCATCTATAGAACAAACAACCGTTCTGCCTTCTAGGAAAGGCTCAATGAGGAATACAATGTCAGTAACAGACGTGTTCGGGTCAAGCCTGGACACAAATAGCGCGAAGTGTCGTACAGGGAGAGAAAACGGCATTTCCCTCGTCCGATTCTGCGGTACCAGACGAAAGCTTGACTCGTCGCTCGGGCTTGAACAGAATAAAACCGTCTACCGTCGTGCTTGGTGACTTTGCTCCGGTCGACGCCCCGTAATCAGAAAGCAGCGGCGACAAATTGCGCTCGTCAGCACTCACGGTGTCCGGTAGGCTTGTCGAAAGATACGGCAGGTTCTCATGAACAGTCGTCGACGAGGAGTCGATCCTGCACGTTCAGCGGCAGCCGTGTTGACATAGGAGGGAAAAACCTCGGATGTATTCGTGTCCGGTACCTTTGAGGCGACATGGCAAAAGACGGCTGTGACGACGGTAGCAGTGGAATTCGGTCCAGAACGCTCTTGCGCAGCTGCGGAACTTCAGAGCGGAGACATCGGTTTTCCGCAGGGAGGCATTTGAATTCCGCCGTTAGAATTTCGACCTTGTTCTTTATGTTGTTGATGACACTCAGAAAATTCGCTGGAATGAACAGGCATTCTTGCGCTGCGGCTGACTTACCCTCCGTGGCGTTCAATATGTCGTTGGCGGTTGAAGCAGAATCGCCAGCAGCGTTCAGTGATAGGCTTCGTCGCCTGGTGCAGCCGGAACACTTGAAAGGGCTTGTCCCGGCTTCCAGAAACACGTTTTACTCCTTGAGACCGACGTCGAGGCATTTCCAATAAAATTTCCGGCTGCAGTCGGTCCAACAAACAAGATATTGTTGCTTCGAGTAGAAGCGCGCAGCGTATACAAACCACACACATCCCTCAGCGGAGCCCTGCAAGACGCGTCATTCTTCGCCAGTGTCATCGCATCAAAAACTATATGATAGCTATGTGTACAAGAGTGACTCAACTTCACGCTTATAACGTTCCTAATTAACAAAAATATTCACGAAGGTTGTGGGCATGTCATTAAACGCAAGTGGCATGTGGGCAATGTGACATAGATTGTCCTGATGAAAAGGATAAAATGTACAGGCATGTCTACCAACACGGGTAGGTGCGTGAAAATTCACGGAACAAAATATTACTCAGTTAAGTTGACTTATTACTAATTCTATTTCGAAATAATGGGTCTAGCACGACTCTTCTGCTTATTAAAGTTTGCAGGTCAATATTTCTAAGAATGTAGGCTTGGAGCACGTAGAGAAAGCTCGCGGGGTTCAATTTCCACCCCTTTCCACCTTTTCGATCTGGAAGTTCTGGATGGTGTTATTATTATTATTACATAAGAGCATCGGACCGGCGTGCTGTCGTGTATCACTATTGCGTGGTGCAGGTTAAAGACCCCAGGCTACCGGTTGTACTCCACTGGCCGAAATCCTCATCTACTGCTGGGAGACAAGTCGCCCGTTGAGGCAGCCTAATACGCCGTGCCACTCAGGGCAACTCAGATTCCATTTAGCAACGAATGACATTTGAGCGGACGGCCAATCAACGCGCGACCACTCCGGGCGTGGCGCATTCCACGCGCGACAGATTGCGAGCTGATTCGCCGATCACACAATGCCATTCGTTGTAAATGGCATTCGAGTTGCCTGTGTGGCACGGGTATAAGTTCTAGGCTGTATAAGCATACCCACACCCCAATCTTTTTTTTAAAAAACATCAACACGAACAAGCGTATCGCCTGCTGCAGTTCGATTATCAATACAACTTTTAGAGAAAAATTAATCAATTACGTTCCCAGCTGTGTTTTTAACGTGTTGACTTGAGCGGTACCATTGAGATTAGTGAAATTAACGAAAATAACTTTTTTACTTGCTTCCAAATTTTAACAGGGACGTTTACCAAATGAGCAGTCTACGCCAGGCAGGCTATATTTTCCATAAAGATAAATATGGAACTTAAAAAAATTATCTGCTTCTCCAGGCTTTTAAAATGATCAGTAAACTTGATTTCATCCGAAAGAGGCGGGAAATAATATTTACTATGAAATAGTTTAAACCATCACTTGATACAAGCTCAATCCAAACACATTCCGCGTACGTTTCTAGGTCGTGTCTCCTACAGCTAGACGCAGAGTCGTCGACCGTCATTAACACACCGCCACAAAACTTCTGTGCAGTTGATGCGTAGTTTTCATATTTCTGGTGACTCAGTGTAAAAAGAAAGAAAATAACCTTTGCTCGATATTTTATTCGAAATCCACTTTTACGTTAAGAATATCGAAACCCTTTATAAAAAACATTACACAAGCATTCGACGACCTTAGTTCGTAGACTGCGCGTATTTTTGGTAGTAAGTCCTTAATACTCTAGTCGTTTTCAGAAGGTTCAGTCGCAAGTGCACGGGAGTTAGCCAATTTTCAGAAAAGCTCATGGAAGATGCAGCTTAATGGGGCCAGACATCAAGTTTGTTCATCACTCCAAGCGAGTCGCGTTCAACGCACACGTGAAAATATTAGTAGTAAGGAAGCTTCGTACTTAACGGAGTGCACGACAGCAGCTTAACTAAAAGTAGGGGCTCAATCAAAGAACGAACATCAGCAACAACTGTGCTGGGGTTTATCCTCGATAAGAAAAAGTGCTTTCCTCAACGGCTCGCGACGAACAATTTACAAGTTATACAAATGACCAGTAACTTTTGCAGCTCAATAAAAGACGCCCTTCCACTCACTAAGCAGGGAAGAAAAGCTCGTCAGAGCTGGGTACGCATTAGCAGGGAATAGCAGGACAACAAAAGAGCTGCATCAAAATAATGTTCTTTTTGGTAACCGGATTGTCGCAGCTAAGCAGCAGATACATTTCGTTTCAGTTTTTATTAATGCGAATAATGCGAATAGCATTTTAATGCGAATAGCATTAAAACCCAAGTCTGCTGTCGAGCCAAAAAAGTCGCCACCCGAGCTGCTGTCTCTGGTTCGTGAGGTGTCGAGGCGCGTCCCTGAAGAGGACTCTGCCCGCTGCGTGTCTGAGGGTGTTGACGTCGTCCGTTCCTGCAAGCCTGCTGCTACCAAGGTACCCGTAAAGAGAGTGTTGACATACCTGAAAGATAATTCCCTTTGCGTGTTACCTGCTGACAAGGAGGGAGGCTTTGCGGTTCTTTCACATGGGATGTACAATGAAAAAGCCCTGGAAGCTGTTGAGAAGGTGTTTAATTGCCATGGGAGTGTGTCGCTGCCAAAACTAAAGTCGGAAGCAAAAAAGCTGTGCAAAGAACTTGAACTCAGTAGTGTTGTAAGGAACATTGAAAAGAGCACGCGCGACTCTTTAGATGTTTTCTTCAGTGCCAAAACCCACAAAATAGAAATGCCCTTACGCGTAATAATTTCCGAAAGAGGCACGTGGCAAAAATCAATCGCACTGTATCTTCAAGAGAAACTTAATATGCTTCGCGTTGACGACCCTTTTCTCGTCAGATGCTCTGAAGAAGTTCTAGACTTCGTAAAAACTCAAAAAGGAAACGCTCTGAGGGCGTTTTCGGTCGATGTGAAAGACCTTTATTACTCCCTGCCACATTCCGGCTTGCTTTCGTGTGTAGAAGAGTGCATCGACAAGTTTGGAGTGGTAGCCTTTCAAAATGAACTTGGGATGTCAAGCAGCGGTTTTTTAGAATTACTCAGTTTTTATCTTCGAGCAACTTTTATTCAGTGGGGAGGCAAGCCTTACTTGCAAAAACAGGGCATATGCATCGGCTCGTGTATCGCGCCTGTTCTAAGCGATTTATTTTTAGCACAACTTGACAGTACTCTTAACACCCGGCTTCAAGGATCGAAGGTAAAAAACGTTTTTAGGTACGTAGATGATTTTTTAATTTTCATCGCTTCTGACACAAACGCTTTTGAAGCAGAGACTGTCAAAACCCTGACCACTTTTAAGGAATGTTTTGGCACACTCGAGGTCACGCATGAGATACCTGTGGATAACACTATTCGCTTCCTTGACATCAGATTTGTATTTCTCGACGACCACATCTGTTGGTGTTATGAGCCACGTGCGAATAAGCCGTTACTTCCGTTTCATTCAGCCCACTCCAAGCTAGTCAAAAGAAGTATTGTTAACCTGTGTTTCACCAATGCACTAAAAAAGTCCTGTGAGCATTTGATCCCCAGTGGTTTTGATCAGCAAGTTTTGCGCTTGCTCGCAGCTGGGTACCCTAAACACATTCTTGTGGCGGTCGCGGAGGGCCTTCTAAGAAAGCACTGTCTCGTGGAAAACGATGGGAGCCAGCTGGCAAGAGAAAAAGGAAAAGTGGTAGTGATACCGTATATACACCGAGTGTCGCACAATTTAAAGAAAGTAGCAATGCGATCAAATGTAAAGGTAGTGTTTTCTGCGCCCAATAAGCTCATGGACCTGTGCAAACTATCAAAGCCTGGCGTGCGTGCCAAACACGGATGTGAAAAGAAACACAAAACGAAATTTGTTGACTGTACAGATGGTGTGGTTTATCGCATTCCGTTGTCCTGTGGCAAGCACTACGTCGGGCAGACGGGGCGCTGCCTAAATGATCGGCTCCGTGAGCACAATAACAACGTGCAAAAAAAGAACGGTGGCTTTCTTGACTTGCATTGCAGGACATGTGGTTGTACCCCACTGCTGGATGGATGCGTAAAAATTGGGAAATGCAAGTCAACGTTAACACGCGAAATCGTAGAAGCCGAGCTCATTGATTATTTGGGAGACACGTGTGTTGCTATGCCGTCGATTGCATTATCGGAGAAGGAATTGTTTTTCCTGAGAACGAGATAGTGTTATTTTCAAATTATGCTCTGTGATGGTCGTTTTTTCTTTTGCCTTTGCCGTTTTGTGTGTTGTCATTGTGACGATGGTTGAGACTATATATTACCGGAACACGTATTCAATAAAATTCAGTTGTAAGTTGCGCCTTGTTGTGTCCTGTTCTCTTCTTTTGTCCTCGTCCTTGCTGCGCACAAGATTGCATAACCATTCTTTGGATACTTCACGCACTTTTCGTCTATGTATCCATCTCATCTATCTATCTATCTGGCTATCTAACCTCTTACGCCGCGGGTCGATAAATAAATAAAAAAGACCGGCGCCGGCTGGGATTCGAACCGTTGACCCTTTGATCAGCAGGCAGACGCGCTAACCACAGAGCTATGAAGGCAGTCATTCAACGCACTCTAAACAGTTGTTTATATCTTTACCATAGGACGCGCTTTACAGCGCTGTCACAGCTACCGGTGCGCGCGCGTTCCATGCACGAGGGCTCATTCCGCTCTCGTGAGGCTGAGCACGGCCGCTAGCTCACCCTCTCCCGCGCTCGGGAGAGGGTGATGTAGCGGCCGTGCTCAGCCTCACGAGAGCGGAATGAGCCCTCGTGCATGGAACGCGCGCGCACCGGTAGCTGTGACAGCGCTGTAAGGCGCGTCCTATGGTAAAGATATAAACAACCGTTTAAAGTACCGTTGGTTGAGACTAGCTGAGACGCCAGAAAGTCTGGTCGGTACCATTTTGAGTGTTTGTGCGTATGGCGCGTGCTTTGCTCGCCTTCCTAAGTGACACAAACGCACGTGCTGGGCTGCGGAGATCGTGCGCAGGGCTGTGAAAGTGTCAACAAATTTAGAATCGCCTCAAGAGTGGGCTGGCGTATCTAGAGTGTGCCGGCCACCTGACGAACGCGCATAACTCCGCACCGTTTGATGCTATTCGCATTAACGTAGATAATCATTCCCAAGGATGGGTTCTGGCTGATTTTTCCTGTGAGCGCGTGCTTGTGCGGCATCGGGCACCACAAACGATGGCATCACCAGTAAGCGGGACATCGCGGCACTCTTAGCTTAGAGTACCGTTGTTTTGAGGACGAGCTGATGACGCCAGGAAGTCTGGTCGGTACCATCTTGAGTGTTAATGCGTATGGCGCGTGCTTTGCTCGCCTTCCTAAGTGACACAAACGCACGTCGCTGGGCTGCGGAGATCGTGCGCAGGGCTGTGAAAGTGTCAACAAATTTAGAATCGCCTCAGAGTGGGCTGGCGTATCTAGAGTGTACCCGGCCACCTGACGAACGCGCATAACTCCGCACTGTTTGATGCTATTCGCATTAACGTAGATAATCATTCCCAAAGGATGGGTTCTGCTGATTTTCTTTGCTCTTTGTTGTCGCTATTGTTCAAAATATTATATTTAATAATTGTTGGTCGAGAACAAAAAAGAAAAAGAAACTTTAATGACATACTTGATGAGAACATGCACGCTTTATGCTCGTTTTCGAGAGAATCGACAGACTGGGGTCAGAAAATCATTATAGCACACCAGACATCGATGCCGGTGTTTGTGAATGGAACATGGAAAAAAATGTGCAAGCAGAATGTTCATGACGTTCGTGAGTGGCATTGTATAAACTGTAGAAAAAATATCCGCGAATTATGCTTTCCTCTGAAATACGCAAAGCACCAATCCCTTAATATATTCAATGTCAACGAAATGCGGTACGCTATAAAAGCGCGATTCCTACAGGCACAATAAGCGTTCTGAACGTCCGATTCCTAGCCTCACTGTAAGAGATCTGCAGTGCCGGCTCTCCCGCGAATGGGAGCTCGGTGTATGATGGGGCTGATAATATGTTGAAACCTAAGGAAACTGTGCACTGCAGCAGGAGGTTGCACCGTGCTCAGTGCGACAACGAAGATCCTTACTTTCGCGCGTTGTGTGTGTGTGTGTGTGTGTGTGTGTGTGTGTGTGTGTGTGTGTGTGCGCGTGTGCGCGCGTGTGTGTGTGCGTGTGCGCGTGTGTGTGCGTGTGCGTGTGCGTGTGCTGTGTGTGTGTGTGTGTGTGTGTGTGTGTGTGTGTGTGTGTGTGTGTGTGTGTGTGTGTGTGTGTGTGTGTGTGTGTGTGTGTGTTCAAAACATTATCAGCCCTTGCTATACAGCGAGCTCCCATTGCGCAGATTCCAGCGATTGCCTCTGCCGAGTGCTTTGTGGGAGAGCGGACGCTACAGATTTCACTCAGAGCCGTGTATGGAGAAAGTTTGGTCAATCGAGAGGCAGAGCCAGGGCGTGCACCAGATGCAGAAAGAGGGCTTGACATGCTCTCTTGACCAACCAGAAGCCGAAAAGAATCCCCTAGCGGTGGTAGCGAGAAACAGTTCTGATCAAAGGTCTATGTTCGTAAAATGGTTTTAATAAGCGCGTAAGAGTAAAATGTAGTAGCCCTTCATGGTTGCAAATAGGGTCACGTGATGTTTCAATCGTGATCATGCAGAAAGATGTAAGAAACGAATGCGCCCGCTCGAACTCTGTTTTGCTCGGACAGAGTGTGACCGCTCGGACGGCAGATTCCCCCCCCCCCTCGGCGCTTGGCGTACGGATTATGTCGATCGTTCGGCTAGTCGCACTCGTTTACTATGATTTTGGGTCACCGTGGTTGAAACATCACGGGTACCATATTTTCAGTCACCGAGAGTTACTCCGACACATCCATTAAGTTAGTTTTTTGCGACCACTGCCAGGGTATTATTTCCGGCTTCTGGTTCGTCACATTCGAATTTGTGAAGACGCCCTGGGACACGCCCAGCCCACTTTCGGCCAATGGCGTCTCCTCAGTTGTCTCCTATACTTCCCAACGAATGCCCAAACTCTCTACATATACGGCTGTGATTTCACCTAAAGTGGTTGAGCATAGCTGAGGTCTTAATCTCGTGTTGCCGTACGCGTATTATATGCCGTCATGGAATTTTAATATGCGTAAAAGCAAACGATATATTTTTCTATATACACACTGACATCTTAAGAAATGAGTTTCGTGGCTCTTTTGTATGTGGTTTTCACCTCTTGATTTTTTTTTCGACCTTTTTTTCGGCTAATGAAACAATCCCATTACCTGCGGAACGATAATGAGATGCATCGGGCTCACCACATCCTACGTCTCTTAAGCTGTCGGTGGCAATTGCTACAAAATAGTGTCGTTCTGTAAAGAACGTATGCCAAGAAAAAAAACGAGACCTTTCTTACGTTTTTAATAATCTACACATTTTTACACTACAGTATTAGTGGTTAAAGGTATGACATTTGGCATTTAGGACATTGTTCTTTTGGTGCAATTTGTGCTAGTTCCTCTATATATTAAATAGCGTCACTTTCCAGATATTTAAGCACTTGAAAACTCTAAAGTATATCTCTGCATTGTGAACCAAAATTCAAAATTATTTCTTCTTCCATCAGCCCCGGGTTACGCAACACCTGCGATATGTGAGAATGTTGAAGAAACCACCCCCGAACTCGATTACTTGTGTGCTTCTTACACGAATGTAGATATCACTGCAAAAGGGCGAGTAAGTATCCAGCTGTAATCCTTAGACTGAGTAGCTACGCTGGGCGCTCAGAGCGAATTTAATTATGTTTGTGTTTGGAATATATCAGCGCCTCTTTTTCAGTTGGGCAATGATCCAAGTAAATGTAGGCGGTGCTGCATAATAAGTGATTCCACTGGCAGTATTCTTTACACCGTGGGGAGTGCTCCAAGCGGTACGGATTGCGGCGAAGGCAAGGTAATACCACTGCTTTATTATTTCATTTATTTCTACTTAAGCGCCCAATGTGACGCTATACAACAGGGGAGGGGGGGGGCAAGTAGACAAAATATTATTACAGTTGGACACAACAAACACTAAAAACAATATTAGTAAATGCCCTACGCAGTGACAATTTGGTGGGGCAGTGGTGATAATTAGAGGTGCATGTTGATTGTCTGGCAAGCAATGAATGAGTTCGTAAAGGGGTATTCACACGAAAGATGCTTTTCGGGGAGGGATGCGCGTGACGTCAGGGATCGGCGGAACCGGCGGCACTCCCCCCTTGACTCAAGCATCTAAACGGACGGCGGGGGAGCCGAGACGGATGGCAGTGTTTTCAGACGCATGTAGCGGACGGACTCTCGACAACAGGGCTCGGTGCGCGCTGACGAGAGTACAAAAATGAAGGCGTACATGAAACAGCAAGACACGTATTATGGCAGCAGCGCTGTTGGGTGCAGAAGACGACAAACTGTTTTCTGCTGGAATTAAGATGATCCTTGAATGGGTAGATGCAACACAAAGGACCGGCTTGAGGACGACGTTGATGAATATCGAAGATTCCTTGGAGTGTCTCGGATTACATGCGGAGAAGCGCAAGCTACAAGGGTCGCATTTTTTCGGAGGCGCAGTGGGGGACATCGGGTGTGATCACTAATGCGCGCTTTAACCAACCCGGACCCTCATCCCCCCCCCCCCTTACCGTTTACGCCGCTCGCGACAACAGTCTGCGGAGGCCTCATTAAAAAATAATAACCCACGTGGCCCACCCGACTGCGCAGCTTCGCGGCGCCCCGCCGGCGGCCAAGCTCTGCTGCCTTCCATTTCACCTCCGAAAAGTAAATGCCATGCCGTAAGCTACGCCATCCCGGTCCGACCGCCGGCAGCTCGCTGAGCAAAATCTATAAAAGTTGCCAGACGCATGAGCAAAATACCGCCAGTTGCAGATAGATCCAACGCCAAGGTGACGTTTGCGCAGCCCGAGCAAAGCTCTTGACTCTGGGATGTCTACATCATTCCGGCTCCGCGCAAAAAGCGCGGCGCGTTGTTTCCACGTGATGCGCATCCCGGGTAGGAAAGGGAAGGTGGTTGTGGTGGTGTTTGCCTGACGTGAGGTTTTCTCACTGGCTGGGGAAAAGTTTCACGGGCTTAGGTATGTGCAGTTTTGATGAGACTGGAATACGAGGCGAAAGGAGGGGAACACATGGCGGTGAAAAAGATAGGGTGATCAAAGCGCAGGTTAACAAAAGAAAGTCAAATAAAGAGTCGGCAAGAAATCCATCTAAAGTGAGAAAATGGGCACATCTAGAACGCGAGTATCATAAAATGTTCACAGAGTCCCGCAGAAAATGCACGAGAAAACTATCACTGGCAAGGGGGGGATCTCTTTCCCGTGTGAATACAATACTCCTTAGTAATAGGGACAATTTCTTCAGGAAGCCGGTACGTCGTGTGAATTGCGTTCCTGATACAATTTATGTAGGCATACTCTAGAACATAGAGTGGGGCTAGGTAGTAATGGAATCTCTAGTCTATTCGATTTTTGTTTTATTATATGGATATCGTAATACTTAGAGTGAACCTGTCGATTTCGATTAATCGGTTAACGTTACAAACAAACGTTCATTTCTTGTTTTACAAAAATTAAATAGCGACAAGTTGAGAACCTCAATTTTCCAGGTCGGAGCTGGTCGGAATGTGAGATAGCCAGGCGCGCTGTTGGGAGATGGAGAGGTGGGCTAGTTCGTATATCGTAAGAATACTGAATGCTCCGGCCAACAAGAACCAGATAGAAGACAAGCAGTGCGCAGTGTCATAGGCAGTGTTAGGTCGCCTTTCTATTGTCGGTGAAAAACTACAAATGCGGTAGAAGCTTGGCCTCCAGCGTGTGCTTGTTGCCTTTCGCCGGGCTCCGGCTGTGTGTGTGACGGAATGTTATCAAAGGAAGAAATCTCGCGCTAGAGGCGGAACATCTGCCTAATTCTTAACCTGTAACCGACTATAGTAATTGTTTCCTGGAGCCTTTATCGCACAGCGGTCATGTGCATTCAGCTATGGCGTCTAGAACTCCTCTCCTCTGTTGTGTTTAGCATCCTATCCCACCTATACATCGAAAGTGATCCAGAAGGGGGTACAAATGACATCACAAAAGCCGGAGTGTCATGCTGTTGCATGCCGCGATCCTGGCGGTTGGTCGTAGAAGTGCTGGCGAAAAGCACAAGCGAGATCGAGCGTCGCTGTCATCACGGCGTCCCAACTTCTGACTGCCTGAACGTCCATGGACTGTCACGTTGCAGAGCGACTTGAAGCCGAACAGGCGTCTGCCACATACACCACACCTGCAGGGACACCGCCAGGGTCGCAACCGGCGACAGCATGACACTTCTAATGACGTCATTAGGCGGAAATTGAGGGACCACTTTTTTGGGCATGGCAAACACACCAGTCGGGGACGCATTCCAGGCACCATAATTGAGCTGACTGAGTTTGGAAAGAAGGGGGGCAGACATTAATTTAAAAAAATTAAAGGAGTAATGACGTTCTTTGAAGGCTATTTTCTACAAAATTGTTAGAAACAACTAATGATGTTTTTAAATGATGTAAAAAGTAAGAAACATATTGACATTATTTTATATTATTTTATAGACAGAAAAATATTTTATTATTATTTTACTAGACATATTGAGGACATCTTTTTTTATATTTTGCAAGAAAGTTTTGAAGAATAACAGCTCACATTTTTTGAAAATATTGAAAGGGAAAAAAACATTTTCTACAGGTTTTTCCCTGTTGACATATTTGTAAGAGTTCTAAAAATGATCGTAACTTGCTTTGCACTTCTTTTTCTTTTAACCTAGGATTCTTTTTTTGAATCACAGCGCAAAACCGAATTAGGATAAACCTTTTTCCATTCCCTTTCTTGTTTTCATTTAATAAAACATTCTGATAACACAGCACTCCTAACATACGCTGAAATAGGGCTTTAACTCGACATCTGTCCATAGAAAAATTCTTATTTTTATGGCAATGTATGGCAGTGTAACGTAAGACGTTAACAAAAATAAAAGTAAAATAACGTCCGAAGTAACATAAAACTTCACTGCGCCTAGCGTTACGTCCGGACGGACCGCTCAAACGCGTTAACCTAATACCCCTCCCTCTCTTTCTGCCCGTAAACATTGTAAAGGCGATAACATTTCCTCTAAGAGCTGTTTTTGTGGATGTTGATTTCAGCGACTGCGCCGAAATATTATTAGTTGTACCAATGCCTTTTTGGTAAGAGTTAGAGTCCACGAACTTCAAAACACTGTACTCCACTTGACAGACTCTCAAAAAGGAGATCGGACACTTAGAACCTTAATAGGTGCTGAGGTGTGTCACTGGCCACATGAGTCCCTTCAATATGCAGGCTACATAAGGCGCTGGAGCAGATGAACGGGACTGTGATTCTGGTGTTGGGTGCTTCATGGTGTTTGTCTTTGTGTTCGTTTCTAATGTGCAATTGTGGAATGTGTATGCGTATAATACCACGGGAACACTGTTGCCTAACAAAATCCAAAGTATATGTTTAAAAAAAACATTCGATAAAACATTCGGTGCCTTTTCTTTTTTTTAATTTTATTCTGCAGTTCCGTTAAAAAGAATTCAACAAATTTTGTGTTGGAAGGAATTCTAAAACATATTTCAGTCGCCAATGTTAACCAGGAATTAAGTAAGTTGTCGAAGTAAACTCTAGGAAACCTAAAAAAACGGTTTAAAAATGTTTCAATACGTATCCGGAAATTTTTCAAAAGGAGTGCAGAAGAATTTAACTACAGATTTTTGTAGGAATCTTTCAGTGCGCGTGTCTTGGTCTACCAAATTCAGAATTTGTCGCCTCGGTTTAGGGTTAAGCATCTTGATTCGGTGTGAAATTTCTTCCTCTTACTTTCGTAGCGCCTCAAAGCTTGGGAAAGGAACGCATTTTTGTAGTTCTTCCAATCTTTACATTTGCAGTAGTCCTGCAATAGCATATTCTTGCGTCGTTTAGTAAGACATTCCAGTTTTCGAATTTTTTTTATCAATCGTGTAAACATTATTTTGTAAATAACTTTGGAGATCAGTACAGTTTTAGTCAACGTTCCAGCCACCTTTTCTCCCGCCTCCGAGTCTGTGTGCAATTCTTCTTATTAGCAATGTGCCTTGTTTCTGATGTTTTATTGTCATTCTTTGTATTCATTGGGTTGGATCGTTCCTGACGTTGCTCATTATTCACAGTATATGATGGTCTTCTGCACAGTTGTTGTAATTTGGGCGAGTTGGTATGATTGGATGGTGAACAGAACAGTACGCACAAAACGCCGAGGGCAGGAGAAAAGGAATATGCACATGCACACAAGGCTGACTCAACTGAATCTTATACAAAAAGGGTATAAGAGGAGGCGTTCTGAACGACACGAGGTACGTAGTGCGTGTCAGTATCACGACACTACACATTTACATTGTCTTTGCCCCATAGTTCGATCTAAAAACAAGGTTTCTGGTTTGAAGGCAAGGTGGCACTGATGGGTGGCTAACGCAGCAGTCCTCTCAGGCCGTTGATGCAATGCGCTTCCAAGATTTCGCGAGGCCGTCTTGTCCTCGATAATGTCCAATTATTGCTGTGTTTTGTCCCTCTTGTTCCCTTTCTCCAGGGCTTATTTTCGTCATTCTTGTCCAGCTCGCTTGCACCTTTTGCATTTCATTGTATTATAACGGTAACCTTAAATTTGCAAGCTTCACCCTTGTTAGAGTTAGACTGGTGGCAGCTGATAAAACCCGTTTGCTCTACTGACGTCTAACCCCCGGTGAGCTCAGTTGGTAGAGCAGCTCCACCTGTAATGGAGAGTGTCTCCGGGTTCGATACCCGGACCGGGCGGATTTTTTCTTTGGTTGCTCTACCAGTCACCTACGCTGTGTTCGGAGATTTCTGTTTGTCCTTTGTCCCTCTTCTTCCCCTTCTCCAGGGGATTATTTTCGTCACCCTTATGTGTCGTGTTGAAGTGGCGTGGTGTGCAAAACTCACTAACGTGTGGTAGAAGCTATGTGGGCCAAACTGGATGGTGCCGAACATGACCGCCTTCCTCGAGCGTGATCGTTCCACTGAACGCTACGGTGGGCGGTCATCTTCTCGTTCGGTGCGAATTCCTGCTCCGTGTACTCCGATTCTTAACGGCGCAACAGCAATTGGACATTACCGAGACAAGACGACTCGTGAAATCTTGGAAGCGCATTGCATCGACGGCTTAGGAAACTCCGTTTGCGTTAGGCCACCCATCAGTGACACTGCTTCAAACCGAAACCTTGTTTTTAGATCGAACTATGGGACAAAGACATTGTACTTAAATGTGTAGTGTCGCGTGTGACACGCACTGCGTGCTCTGCGTGTCGTGTCAGAGCGTCCGCTTCTTCTTCCTGGCATGCGGGATATTCAGTTGCGAGTCAGCGCCCAGTGTGTCGGTGCATGTTCCTTTCTCTGTCTTCTGCCTTCTTGTGCGCTGAGTTCTGTTGCCTTCAAGATGGTCTTTGGCTTTCTCGATTGCGCTTCCATCCAACTTTTAGGCTTCGCGCATTTGCGGGCACTTTATAGCTAGGAAACACCGTTCAGCAAGCGACCGACGGATAGCAGCGGGAGTGCATATTGGGGGGAAAAGACACCACGACCGAATCGATTGGTGTTCGGGCTCCGACTGGCCGCACTTTGTTTTGCTACGTGACCCGCGTCACGGATGCTCGGGAGCCGCCGAGCTCCGTGCTGCGGCCATTGTTGGGCTCCTACACATATATTGAGAGGCTTGGCGATATGACGGATAGCAACGGAGGCCTCACTGGATTGGCCGGCAGCCGAAGAACCTAGCAACCGAAGATCGCCGGCGACGTCCCCCTTCGCCAATTTCGGCGCCGTGCAGTGGGGACAGCGAGTGTATTACCGGGGCGCGTGTTAATATGAATTAAATTTACAGATATATCACTGGCAGTTGCGACTCGCAAGGCAGAATGCAGTGCAAAGTTTCAGCTGTGTACATGAATTGTGAAAAAAAAAATATAGTTTTTTTTTATCAGGAACACGCTGACATTGTAGGAAAACTATCGTTAGAAATCTAATGCAATGACATACATTTCTTCACTAGATACGCAGCAGAATGCCTAGAAAGTGCAGCTGTGAAAACAAAGTTTCCAAAAAGTAATTATTTTACGCTAACATCGCGCTGAAGAATCAAAGAAACTTTTTGCTTTTCATCTGGTCGACAAAATCTTAACATATATTATAAAATTCATCCTTAAAGTAAAAAATAATGCCACAGCTGCAATGATCATCAAATTACACTTGAGAAAACCAATGAGTGAGCCTTTACTTTTGCCCGTTACCAAACGATAGTTTTCCTAAAGTTAAATTTATGTCAAAAAGCGCAACGAAAAAAAAAAACGCGCTCAGAGGGCTTGGACCTTTACCATTTTTTTATCATCGGTGGTTCTAAAACAAATTTTTGACAATATACCTATTTTGTGTAAAAGAAAACATTTTGTGAATACTCTAGATGTTCATAGATGCCAATATAGCATTCTTCACAATCAACGTTTTTGCAGAAATATTTTTTTCTGGGTAGGTCCACGCTTGAACCTTGAGTGCGCGAGTTTGGACATGTATTTTCGTAACCACAAGGAGGTGTTCGTTTGTGTCCAATAACATTGCATAATACGTCCAGGCAGCAACACCAATGACAGGGAACGGTTCATGCATACACATGCAGTTCCGTCGTTCCTTGGATTTCAAACTTGGGCGCGCCATTTTCGAAATGTTCTTCAATTAAAACAAGGCAGTTCTAGTTTGTGTCCAGTAAAGTTGTTTACGATTTCATTCCGCAATTCAAGCTTGTGTGCTTTCTTTTTATAATCATTTGAGAAGAAGCCCGTGTACTTCTTTTGTGTATATCGCTCGACCCGTTATTTTGTGGTTCTGCACAGGGTGCGGCAATGTATGAACTGGCCCAGAGGCGTTCTGGCGTGGGTGACACAAAGCTCTGTGGGAAATCCCGGTGACGTTAAGCTATTAAGAAAAAGGCTGGACTGTACTGCTACATTTCCCACTGTCACAATGTGACAGTCGGTGCCATAGTTTAGCATGCTGGAGGCACCCCATGCGGCATTTTACCTTTTTCGGCTAGCACAAAACTGTGCTAGCTCATAATGCCACTGACTGTATATTTTCTGTCATGTCTTTCACGACCACCTTTATCTAAAAAAAAAACAAATTGGCTAGTGCAAAAAAAAATTATTTCATATTGGTGACTCATATATTTTTAACCAATCCAAAAAATAACAGAATTACTGAAGTCACTTGGCACACCTCAAATTAAAAACATATATATATTTATTTTAGAAAAAACCTGTCAGTGTAAGTTCCTTAAATCACAATACCATATTTTTAAATAATACTAAGACATTAACTAATTTGAAATATCAAGGCGAGTTTTTTTTATATGAAGCGTGTACAATCCATAAAACGCCTGCACTTTTGGCGCATTCGTTAGCATCTTTTGAGATTAGTGGTGTGATTGTGATCGGGATAAAAATAAAGCAAATTATAAACCGCAAAACAGGTTAATTCTTTCAAACACTCAATAGCGAAGGTTTTTTTTTGTTTTTTTTTCTAACCTTGTAGAAAAGATGTTTTCTCTCATCGAGAACAGTTAGTCTCAAGACGATACTTTCTTACTCAGTTTGTTTCTGCGTGATAACATTATAAACTCCTGAAACAAACACCTTGAATCGTGCGCATTTTTTTAAATTTTATTGGTTTATTTATTTAAAATGTATCTTTCATTGTTGTCCCTTCCAGACTTGCCAAAATAAAACTCTCAGTACTTTTCATGAAACATCATGCCAGTGAAGAGAACCGGAACACTGAACGCCGCAGGCCAGATAAAGACGCCAATGAGCGCGCTCCTGAGCACGCATAACCTTTTCTTTTATGTAATATTATTTTTTGGTTTGTTGTCTATTGAGACGCGCAAAAAGAAATAAAATACCTTAACAAATACGTCTTTTCCAATATCTAAAAAAAAACATACACCTGACCGAGTTTTGTATAAAAAAGCAGGCTAAATTATTCTACAGACGCATGAAATAACCACGAGTTGTGAAAACAGTTCGTACCAAAGTTCAGAAAAATTAGTTAGGAATTGCTTATTCAAAATGTTTTTAAAACACAAGATTCACCTACGGTTTCTATCGCTTTCATTCATTCATTCATTTAATTCATTTGTTTATTTTTTGTGCTCATGAACAGCTTGACGCCTTAGTAATGATGCACAACTAAATGTTCACAGGTTAGTTACAAAAGTCTTAAAAGCTACGAAATTTGGGTTGAAAACATCAATAATTGCTCCCCTGAGGGTATTGTGAAGTTCCCCTTAAGGTGTCTGGCTTGCTGTCGTTCTAGTCATCTTGAGAAAAGCCTAAATGCAAAGATGAACGAAAAAAGAACTATGACAAGGTCTTGCACATATTTGGCGTATGAATAACACAATGCAGACAATAAACAATTTGAACGTGCATACTTTTTTTTTCCAAAGAAACATGTTAATTTGCACTAATATAAAACGAGATAAGAAACAACAATAAAATGTTTATATCTTTTGAACACAGATTCGCACCTGTCACCTGTCAAAAGGAATGATTTACAAGCAAATGTTTAGTCATGGACCTTTCTCGGTGTTGTCCTTTTCAAGTGTGTTATTAATCGGGAAAGCATTCACAACTCATGAACATGGCAAATTCATTTTTGTATAAAAACGTTTCTACCTAATAATAAATAAGTAAAGTTTCTTCCGTTTATGTTGATGACTGCAGGAGAAAGGAAAATATTTGAAGATTTCACAGGTCAACCCCGAACACGAATTTATCGTGTGGTGAATTAACAAATACTGCGGTTTCTCCTTCTATACTACTAAAAAAGCACGATGTTAACTATGCTATAGATTTATTGATTGTCTAACTAATTTCGAAATCAACGAATAATTTTCTTAATTATGAATGTGTCATTTATATTTAAATCACTTGTGCGAATTGTTCCACGTATAGCATGATACTTCGCTAAATTATAAATGCATAAACTGTTCAAATGTAACAGATTTCATTTGTTGCACTTAGTTAACAAAGACACATTTGTAGCGTACTGCTTGAATGCCTACAGCATAAATTGAATCAAAACTTCTGCAACAACTTTTAAAGCATAATGCATCCAGTATCTTTTAATAAAAATCTCAATAGCCCATAGCTTTGAAATGGAACATTTTAATAGCTCTCCACTCAAACTTAGATCACAAAATAATGATTTAACTTAATTTAACAAAATATTTGGTAGCATAAATTGTTTTTCGAGCGCAATCTTGTCGGAAAAGTAAAAGTAAAGTTGAAAAGACCCCAACAGTGTAACTCAGAAAACGCCTATCATTGATCGTGTAACAACCTGTACACTAAGGAACCGGACATATTTGACAAAAACAAAACATATGAGCTAGCCGAGTTCACAACAAATCATGTGCTCTATTTGTGCCGAATAGTTTTGTCAATAAATTCATAAAAAAGGCAAAAAGGAGTAAAACTAAGTAAGTTCAAGTAAAACTGGCGTAATGTATTGTTACGTAGAAACGATCAGATGAAACGAAGCCGATTAAAAATTTAAACTGAAAAACAGTGTTTCATAGAAGGTGCTTCTATCTAACAACCATAGAACTATAGATAACATAAAAGCCAAGATAATGAAATAATATTCGCCTCTGTAGTTTCTGCTCTTGAAGAACTTCCGCTTCTTCAGCGTCGGGGGCTCGCAGTCTTTTTTGCGTGGGTGGTTGTGATGGCAGAACCTTTTTTCAGAAACAAACAATATTGATCAGATTAAAACCATCTGATCACTGCGTCTCGAACTCAATAACCTTCATGAAAAAAATATAAGGAAAAACATATAGTGGGGTGATTTCAGATAAGATCGACCAAAGGGTGGCTGGTCGACATTTTTAAATAAACTGATGTTCTTATAAGCCATTGTCTAGTGTCCGGTATAAAATAATCCACATCTAGGTTCTACCATAAAAAATTTGGGGACAGGAAAAGTCTTAAGGCATGAAGAGGTGGACAGTTGCTTTAACGCACATTGATGGAGGGGGCACGTTTGGAAGTGAATAACTAAAAGGATAAAGTTAAAAGGATTCTAATACTTTTTAAAAAACAAACTATGAGTGCAGTTTGCTTGTAATATATAATAATATTATTTATTTACATTATATTTATTTTATAAAAATTGCCAAACATGCCTGCTTGAACGACAAATGTCATGATCTGGAGGCCTGTAACTCATTAAATAATTTAATCATTATCATTATAATTTGTACGTAGTATTCTACTTATATATGGCTATTATTTAAAAATAAATAGGGTATTTTAGTGATACCATAGCCGGGATATATTTAGGCAAACATGCGAAAAAAAATCAAACAACGAAAAATTCTGATACAAAGAAAAAAACACCACCTTCAATTTTTTTTTTTAATTTGGGTACTTTGTTCTATCCTATTTTGGCATTTATTTCTATTCAAAACATGTTTCATTATTTTATAAAGAAAGAAGACACAACCCCCCAAACAAGCAGTGCCCTATATGAGAAGTGACTCTGAGTTTCAGTTTCAGGAAACTAACACACATCTTTTATATATTTTTATTCAGATGAGGCAACGGACAACTAGTGCAATCGGTCACGCACTAAAAGTGAGGAGAAACTATATACCGCATTTATACAGCGTACAAAAAGAGGTATCATATTAGAGACAAGTGATGTAGAAGATGATGCAGTGTGAAGTTTCACTTTCGGTACATTTGCATTTAGGTAAAAACGACTTTACTTTCACACACAAAAATAAAGATAGAATACTAAAATTGTTTAGGTTAGTTATGCATTTCCAGGGACAAATCATTTCAGGTGAGCGGTGCCACCGCACTCGGGCTGTAAGAGCTTCGATACTCTCGGTGTACGAATGGATCGAGGCCAGCCGAAGTATTTTATCCTGCGCGAGGATAACGATTTCGTGATTCTACGCGGTGATCAGATAAAGATTATAAGCTACTACCAAGTGAAATAGTAGGTTAAATACCCCGCGAAGAAAACTGCGATAAATAAGATAACCTACATTCCAAATGAGCAGCCCTTGAGGGAATCGAAGTCGGCGCTTTATACGCCTAAGGCTTTCCTCGATGTACCCATTTAATAAAGATTCTTTTCAAGCAGATCCCACTGTCCGTGCTACATACATGTAATCATGTCCCTTCTGTTGATGACATGCTGCAGGCCGCCACACATGCCAAGACTGAGATGCCAGGAAGACGCGCGCAATCCCAGCCACTCTTCCTTTTTTCTTTTTTCTCTTTTTTGACGATATTGAACAAGTTTATTTTCATCCATATACGCAAGAACTACCAAGTTTCTCGAATAGAATGCTCTACCATTGTCCTGGCCGTCTGAATTGCGTTTATTGAACATTCTCTCCAGGTTGTTCAGCGTGGCCTGGTGCTTCACGAGTCCGCCAACTCCGTCGCATGCATTTTCTTATGTCCAGATGCAGAAAATAACCACTGGTCTTGTGGGCAATCATTTCTGTGCAAAATGATGAAGCTTGTAGCCATTGTTAAAATGACTGTGCAGCCCCGTCGCTCACGTACGTCACGTGTGAGTATACCGCAACATTGTCTTCACGCACTCTTTCACTTTTTCAAGAGCCAACCACGTAGAGCGACGCGTCGTCACACAGGTTCTCACTGATGATAGCAACGCTGTTTGTAGATTTTCTTGTCGTCACTACAATTTATGGGAACTTTTTTTCTTCAGTGGTATGCTTTAACTTTGTCCAGGAAGCACGATGGTCCAGTTTCTCAGCAAAGTCGAAATGAAAGACAAAATGCTCCCGCGTTGCATGCAGCTGCTTTTCATCGTAGATCGCTGTATCTTGCGTTTGTCGGATATGGTTGTGAAATATCTAACTTTCAACCGTTTGCTAAAACAACCCAAACAAATCTCAAAATCGAATTTTTTTTTACAAGGTCGCCGGATTTTTTTTGTTATAAACACAATCTTTTTTATCCTCCGGGCATGGAAGTTCCTGAAGTGAGAGAGACTGGCCTTTTTGGGCAGTGATCACAGTCTCCTTAAAAACACAGACTTGTTAGTGAGTCGCACAGTAAATGCTGTGTTAATTTCACCAGTCTTGAATGTTGAGCCTGCTTGGCGTTCTTCACAGCGGCAATGCGAGGTGATGGTTGACGCAGCGCGCAAAGACGCACACTTCCTGGTGTGGAACTCCCATTTGTCTATCTAGGGCGCCAAGAATAAAATTGCGTTAGCCGACATGCCGAAATCAGCATGCTTGTCTTTGTATACAGGAAAGGCCTCTCCCGGATTGAGCGTGTCCAGAAGCGCTTTGGCACGAGACGTTTTTTCCCCGTCGAGGCATGACACGAGATCACTTCCTTCTGCTTGCGGACTTTGGAGGCGAACATTGTAGCTCGTCTTTCGTGAAGTACTCACTGGGGCAGCAGACGGGTTCTCAGGGCTCACCTTGCACCTCGTGTAAGGATCCGGCTCGTACCGCACGCCATGATTTTTCCTTACCTAAAACGTAGACACTGTCGCCATGTTAACCTTTCAAAGGTTAACATGGCGACGTAATGTTTACGCTCTGTGTATTTGGGCGGTGCTCGAGTATTTGGGGGTTCTGCTCTCTGTCGGTGTGCGTCTTTGTGCCTGATATTGTCGCCCGCGAAGCCAGCGAAAGGGTTTGGCGACAGACAGTAAACAGGCAACGGTGGCCAAAATTTTTCTGGATGAAGCGAACCTTCTCATTCTTGACAGCAGGCAGCGAAATGCAAAAAAAAAAAAGATTGTATCGGCCGTTTTGCCAGAGCTAGCGACGAGTGTCGCTTATGCCGCTTCCGTCAGCTATTGCGCCATAATCGTGATCTTCGCAAGGAAATGGTTGTTACTTGCCACAGAACACTATCACGGAGAAAGGGAATGCTTGAATATGTTTTTTTTAGATATGAGTCAGGGATATATATGTAAAGAGAGAGAGATGGAGATAGAGGGTAAGTAGAGAGAAAAATCCTATAGTGCGGTAGGAAAATGAAGTAAACAAAGTTCCCCAGTGGCCGACTGCTGCAGGATCTTTTCTCCGGATCACTAGTTTGTAATATGATAGCTCTTTGTACACTCGTAGTTTCTCCTCAACGCTGTACTGTTATGACCGATATAATGGTTATCAATGGGCTCCTCTGAATGCAAATATGTGAATGATGTGTGTTAGTTTCATGAAACTGGAACTGAGAGTCACTTCTTGTATAGGGCACTGCTAAGTGTAGGCTTTAAAAGAGGACCCTAATTTAAGGAGTTGTTTCTTCTTTCTCAATAAAATAATGCAACTTGTTTTTTACTAAGTAATTCCGAAATAGAGTATAACAAAATTTAACCAAATTTTAAACAAATCAGGTGGTGTTTTTTGTTCTTTTTATTTTCACGGAAGTTTTTGTCTTTTAAATTTTTTCATCTTTGCCTAAATATATCCCAACTATCGTATCACTCAGATACCGTATTTATTATTTTAAATAATAGCCATACGCAAGTAGAACGTATCTGCAAATTATACTGTAATTATTAAATTATTTCATGAAATCCTAGGCCTCTAATTTCACTATTTGTCGTTCGAGCGGTCATGTTTGGCAATTTAAAAGAAAATAAATAAAATTTAATAAATAATGTACTTTTATATACTAAACTGTACCCATAGTTTGCGTCACAAAGTAGTGAAGTTATCTAAGGTATCGTTTAGTTATTCACTCTCAAACGTGCCCCCTCCATCAGTGCGCGATAATGCAACTGTCCACCTCATCATGCCTTACGATTTTTCCTATTTAAGTATATTTTTAGTCAAAACTAAGTTTGGATTCGTTCATACCAGACA
>JAZHYW010045089.1:0-41961 GCA_037355805.1 Ixodes ricinus | reverse complement strand
CCTCTTTCAGTAAAACGGTCTATAGAGGGTTTCGCCGCTTAGTGTAAAATTGTCGCTTTTTGCCCGATACAATAATTTAGCGGTTGGCGCCGGCCAGACTGGGAAAATTGCAGAGAATGACCCTACAAGGAATTTGGGTTTGGCGGTTGGAGCGCCAGGCTGACAGTTTGCCGACCATTGAAGAACCGTGTACCACGTGTGAGTGGTAACATTTAAAAGGATTGGTCGGTTCCTGAGGGAAGGAGCTCCTGGCTACAAAGGAGTGCGGAGAGGATTTTGGGTGATTCGGACTTTGGATTTGATTGAGAGAAATGGGGATGGGGTTCAAAACTGTAGACAAAGCAGGATGGTCTCCAGGTTGGGACTTGTAGCTAGAGTGTAAATAAATGCACATAGTTCCATTCAAGTACTGAGTCGACCCGTCATTCAGCGACGTTCGTGCCACCACGCTCCAGACTATCGGAACGGAACCTGCCTCCCACACCCCCGGAAGGACCAACAAACTTTAACTGGTGACCTGAACACCAATTCAATTTCCAGCTAAATTTCACGGGGCGGTTAAAGGCCACGCCGCGAAACGCGGAAACGGGCGCCTCGAGGCCGAACCCCACAGGGCGTGTTTACGACGTATTTCCGGGCGCTTCGGTGGATGGAATCCCAATGTAGAGCCGGCGTCAAAACGAGCGCTCACTCGACGCCTCGGAGTCGGCGTAAATACGCGCGTATTCGGCGATCCGACCGAGACAGATCTCGACGCTTCGGCGTATTTCGGCTTGGCGTATCCGGAAGCGTGCGGCGCGGTGCCGGCCAATCAGCTCCCGAGTTGAGAGCCGGAAGTTGCTCGAGGATCGGCTTGGATAGCTATGCGGCCGGCTGGCTGAAGCTGACTCAGTCGCCGAAATGGGAGCTCGCTTGGTGCATACGATGGTTTATTGGGGAACTGTACGAAATCGCTATATCTCCTTGCAACGAGAGAAACGTCATGAAAACGGTAATCAAAATATCAATTACGCTTATAATAGATCATTAAAAAATATGAGCCCTAAAGTAATAAAAATATAAAAAATGTTAATTTCTCCGAAATAAATTCACTAAGGTCAAGACTACCTCGAAGTTGGTCAAAATAGTAATAATAATGTGCATTTAGCTCACATAGATCAGTTGGTGATATAATAACTCAAAGTAATCAGCGTTGGCGAACATGTCGATTAGGCTATATAAAGTTTATTTAGTTAATTGTAACACGAAGTATTAGAGTAGTATCCATTACGTCAGTTAAGCTCATAACAAATCAATTGGTCGAATTGAAATGCCAATTCGGACGAGTTACCGTTCATTATGTCAAAAGTAACTCGAAGTAATCAAAAGAGTAACTATAATATGAGTCGAGCGCATAATTAGGCTGCTAGTGTAATATTTGCGGAAAGTAATCACAAGAGTGGCCGATGTCAATTAGGTCGAATAAAACTCAGTTGGGCCAAAAGTATGTCGAAGTAATCAAAATAATGACTCATAATGGTAACTGATCTGAGAAAAAAATGACTCCGTTGTATTAGAAACTCAAAGTAATAAATATTAAGAGAGGAGTATGTGAATTATTACCAATATACAGTCATAGTATGTTGCATGCATTACTCAAATGTCAATCAAAGATGTCATTAATGCTGGTATAAGCTCACTTGTACGACTAATATATCGAGGAAAGATAAAAAGCAACCACTAAGTTAATTGGAGTGAATTTAAAGTTAATTCGGTGAATCGTAACACGGAGTAATTCATACCTTAGCTGCACTTTTATGTAGTCGCACTTATCAAAAATAATTCAAAAGTAATCGACTAAGTAAAGAAATGCTGGCATTATAAAGATTGTTGTGTCAATAATAACTATATATAATTAAAAAGTAATCAAATAGTCAAATGAGCTTATACCAAGTTATACTTTTGTCAATATTTTTTCGAAGTAATGGAGCGAGTAATAAAATATTTCCTCAACTTTTATCGTGTAAATTGTGTTATGAATAGGTCAAAATAATAAGAAGTGCATTTTAGAAAAAAAAATTCACAGTCGTCTATGCTGCGTGAAGTAAGCTTTAAAGGGGCAGTGCAACGAATTTATGATTAAAAGAATTTGCATCTCGTCATTTTTACGTTGTTTATCGTGTCCCGGAGGATAGAGAAAACACCTCCTTCATTAAAAATGCCGCGATTCCGCTGCATCATCGCAAAGCAAAAAGTCGAGCTTTTCCCCCAACCGCGGCCCCAAGTGGCAGCCGAAGGAACTACGGCGAGAAGATTACGTGACCTTGCTCGGCTCTAAGCTGCAGCATAACGCCCGCTAATGTCAGCAGAGAGAGGAGAGAAGCGTCCTCCGAGATAGCACCGGAGAAGCTACACGGCACTCCGAATGACGTCGCTGGGAGTGCGGCCAGGTGTGACCCTGAAGACTGGGGTGAGTTAAAGGTGCAACGATTTCCGAGACTTCGGTCAAAGATTTGTAGTTGCTCTCTGACACTTTTGAAGCAAAGAACAGAAAGCCGATTTCGCCTGCGTGTCCTAGTTGTTGCGTAAAAAAGATAAATATTGGCATTTCGGGCACCCCTCAACTCACTCCCAGTCTTCAGGGTCACACCTGGTCGCACTCCCAGTGACGTCATTCGGAGTGCCGTGTAGCTTCCCGCGTGCTATCTCGGGGGACGCTTCTTCTCCCTCTCTCCGCTCACGTTGGCGGGGCGTTAGGCTGCAGCTTAGAGCCGGGCGAGAGGTCAACGTTTGCAGATACTTCTCCAGTTCCGTATCTCCTAGGCGCGCCTGCGGAGGAGGCGGCCTGCGCGGTCCCCGCCGCCGCAGCGCTGCGGTCGAAGGTTGCGCCATCAGGACGATCGCCGCTCCCTTGCGCGCAATGTTTCAGCACGCCTACTGCGGCCCGGGATCTCGGCTGATTTCGCGAGTAACGCGTCATTAGTTTATATTTCGGTCGTTTTTGAACAGAAGGTAACCTGCAAATGATGCCAACACCGAAAATAATGCGTACGTGCAGGCGGTTCGAGCCTTCGGCCCGGCGGCAGTCATCGCATGCTTAGTTGCCTCGCGTCGTCAATAAAACACGAGCGAGACGAGGATCGTTCGCGCGGTCGGTGTGAATTTATTCCATATATTCACAGAACGCACGTAGTGATTTAATGTCGCGAAATAAGCTGCGCGTTGCGATCGCGCTACGTCCTGGGCATTTTTTTCTTTTTTGTCTTGCAAAATATATCGATCTTACCTATGCTGTTAGGAAGTTTGCTCAGCATGCGATGATAAAGTATCTACAGAAACTGCTCATTCACAACGCATTACACAAGCCGTGACACGATCAATCTTTATTTTGCTACCTGCAAAAATAAAAAAGGGCTTCGATCGCGCGTAAGCAAAGCCTGTTACAGTTCGCTCCTGCCTAAGCTGGCCTTTTCCGCTCTCTTTGGGCCCTTGTGGCGCTATCGTTTTCTTGGCACTTTTGCGTGCGAAAGATGCGCATACGTCACGTCACAACGAACGATCGTATCGCAAACCGTCGAAAGCAATCCACACACTCGAAGGGCAGAAAACCAACAGATCACGCCACAGCTAGCTTGTTAGAACGGCGGCGAAAATGCTATCCTAACCACGTAACCGGAGCCGGCCTGGCGGCACCACGCGCAAGCTTCGATCCGGCAGCGCCACTCGCGGTCTGGGATCGGTCGCGCCCCGCCTGGAGAGGGCAGTTCAGGAACTGGAAAGTATCTATAAACGTTGGAGCGAGGTGCATGAATCTTTTCGCCGTGGTTCTTTCGGCTGCGCGCTTGCTGCAGGTGGGAAAAAAGCTCGACTTTTGCTTTGCGATTACGCAGCTTAATCGCGACATTTTTAATGAAGGAGATGTTTTCTGTAATCTCTGGGACACGATGAGACAACGTAAAAATGACAAGATGCAAATTATTGTAATCATAAAATCGTTGCACTCTCGCTAAGGGTGCCCGAAAGTGCTAATATTTATCTTTTTTTTACGCAACAACTGGGACACGCAGGCGAAATCGGTTTTCTTTTCTTTACTTCAGAAGTGTCAGAGGGCAACTTCCACAAATCTTTGACCGAAGTACGAAAATCGTTGCACTCCCCCCACTTAAAGAAACACTGAACCTAACAAAAAAATATTTTTCTTGGTGCCTAATTAGGACAGGCATGTCTCAAAACTAATGTTCATCGAAAGAAAAAAAAATTGGCCCATTATTTATCCTACATTGCGATTTTTTTCGATTTGCCGGCGAAAACCGAAACTGTACCCCTCTGGAGCCAGAGGGATGATGATGATAGCTTTTGTACCCCGGGAGTGTGCTTTCCGAAAAAGGGGGATTGGCCAGCTAACTCGGACGGCTCACTTGGGGGGTACGAAAGCTATCATCATCATCTCATAGGGGTACACTTTCGGTTTCGCCCGCACATCGAAAAATTCGCATTATAACATAAATATTGGGCAAAAATTATTTTCTCTTTCGACGAACATTAGTTTTGAGACATGCCTGTCCTAATAAGGTATTAAAAAATTTGGGGTTCAGTGTCCCTTTAAGTAAAGTCAGACACGTCAATAATAGCGAGAAGTAACCAAAAGAGGGATCACAAGTTGCTTCTGCACTTATATCATCTGAATTGTATATTAATACGTCGAACAAATAAGAAAGAGGAAAGAGAATGTGGATTCAGTTAAAATACAGCCGAGTGCGCAATTATCAAAAGAGTAATCAACATGTCGATCCTGTGACTAGTAACTCCAGTTGATCGAAAAGGTGATCAACATATAAGTAGTCCCAACAAAATCTAACTCAATAAACAATTACTCTACTTTATGAAAAGGGTATACGCGAAACCGGACTACTGAAGACAAAAAGGTGCATTATATATCTATTTATTTATTTATTGATACTGTCCGCTTTTTACGGGGTCTTTACAGGAGTGGTAATACATACAAGATGTGAAAGACCAATCATGCACAAACACTTCAAAAAAGTGATTCACCCGGAGGAATAAAACCCAGAAGAAATACATTCAAAACACAGTCCCGGCACATTATCAAGCACTCAACTTTTTTATATTCTAATCTAATTCATTGACCCCGAGATTAATTCATTTACCCTTATATTAAATTGCGTAGCGCAGGGAAAATATTGGGTGGCACTCGATTTAAATTGGGTTGTACTTGGACTAAATTTACCGTTGTTTGGATAAAATTAGCGTACAAACCTTAAAACCAGTAGTCATAGCGCGCGCGCGGCTGGGAAAAGCGAGAGAATCAGGCGTCGTAGGCACTAACGCGGAGATTTGCACTGGGTTAAGAAAGAGAGCCATGTTTCCAGCAGGCGGTCGTTTCCTTCGGTCGTGATTCGACTGCGCGTGCGCACTGGAACTCATTTGGTTGCGCCGAACCATAGCCTCGTGTATACTGACAAAGCCTGACAAGTGAGAAGGGGCCGCCGAAATGGAAACGTTGGAGCGGCAGACAACGAATGAGAGGAAAGCCACGTGACTGGTGCCCCACTGCGGCGAGACGCCGAAACACACTCACGAGCGAACAGGTTTGTTTCACGTCCTCGCCGCTGCAAAAGATGTGCGCTGACGTCCAAGTTCAACGAGAAAGGGCTTTTTGATGCTCTGTGCTACCAGATCCTCACTTCAAATCTGCGACCGTGCACCTCTATGGCTCCGTCGTCGAACTGCCAGGCTTTGTGAGTATAGTGGAGTGTAGTATTTACAGTTGTCGGTCTTTATAGTTTTGTCAAAGATGGCATAACAACGGACATCAGCTTTGTAATAAAAGAAGGTGCCACGCGCTGGCGGCCTCGAGGCTGCTCGGGGCCAGCGCTCGGGCAGACGTTTTGCCAACACTCGAACAGGACGGTTGTCTTTCCTTTCGCCACCGGGAAAACCAGACAGGGTTCACTCGGGAAGACGGCTTCTCCGGCTCGGCCATGGAACACCGGCACCGTCCGTCCGATGAGTCTTTCATAGTTATTGCACCCCGTAGGCGGAATATTACATTTTGGCGACGAGGATGGGATTTCTTTATTTTGAGCTGAATTTTTGTAACCTTGTTCGAGTAGTTGGCAGCGCTCCGCGTCCCGGTCCAGTGGTTTGGAATACCGGCGCGTAACAGATTTTCTTTCGTTCCTCCGTCCTCCTCTAGTGCGATCAGTTCGCGTGGGACATTATTTTGTTCAATCTTCACTGGGGTTCTCAGTTTGTTCCAACCTTCGAGATGACTTCATCTTCCTCTTCCATTGTGGTTGGTTCGATGGCATTCCCACCGCCGGCCGTGTTTTTGGCTGTTCCTGGTCCACCGATAGTTGCTTGGCCAGCATGGAAGCGTGGGTTTTTGACATACCTTGAAGCATCGGGTTTGCAGTGTGTCGAACCGCGTCGGAAAAAGGCGATTTTATTTTCACTATTGGGTACGGAAGCCCAGCGTATCGTAGACGCATTTCAATTGTATGAGACTCCTTCTGCAGAAGGAACCGATGAGTTCCAGATTTTCTTAGAGGCCGTTGGCAGGCATTTTGAATTTTCTGGTAGTGTTGCTCTTGAGCGCCAGAAACTGCGCGCCTTGGTACAGCGTCCCGGACAGTCAGTTACCGAGTTTCTTGCCGAATTACGGCATCAGGGCTCGTTCTGCGCTTATGAAAACGCTCTCGACGAAAGACTCTGTGAGGTGTTCTTGGAGGGTTTGGAATCCAGACGCGTTCAGGATCGCCTCCTGCGGGAATGCGAGGGCAGCGAGGTACCGACCTTATCCCGAGCTATTCAGTTAGCACAACAGTTTGAGCAGAGGGCGAAAACGGCCGCGAGTTTCCGGAGACGAGAACAATCGCAAAACCGAGACTCGGCGGAGATTCAGCGAATCGGGGAACGACGTCTGCCAGGAACCCAAGATAGCGGCACAGCATCGTCATCTTCATTCGAGCATCGCCCAGATGGCTACGCCGGATACCCCTCGGGGCATCAACCTGGCTATCCCCTGTCCCAGCCTGGACCCAGAATGCCTTGGCTCCCATTGGCCGCTGGTCAACGTGCCCCAGTTTCCGGCGCGGGTGTTCCAGCCTTGACGAGATCGTGACCTTGCCCCTCCTCGAACTGGTGGAAACGCAGACGGCAGCGCTTGTTATTTTTGCGGACGCCGCAGCCATGACCGGGCGCTTTGCCCGGCGTCCCAGGCAGCTTGCTTCCTATGCGGGAAGCTCGGACATTTTGCAGTGATGTGCCAGAGTCGTCGCCCGCCGTCGGCGGCCTTCGTCTGCGACCGCAGACAAGCGTCGTTTCCTGTCCAGGGCCGAGGTTCTCGGCGAAGCTTCGCTGACCGACAGTCCCGAGGAGTCAGGTCCAACCTGGTGGGCATGGTCGACCCGCCGCCGGCTCCAGAGATGCTACCAAGTGTTACGTTCGCGGATGATCCACTACCCGTCGAGACAACTGAGAGAGGAGACGGTGGCATCGTTCGTCGAAATGCATTCATGGCCGAAATCACGGTAAATGACACACCTCTTCGCATTCTTGTTGATACTGGTTCATTCGTATCAATTTTAAATGAGCGTACCTTTAAGGAAGTTAACAAGAATAACAAGATAAGGTTATACCCGCCGTCGAGGACCCTCGTCCACTATATGCAAGAGCACCATCCCTGTACTCGGATGTTTTGTGGGACAAGTAAATTTTAAGGATTGCTGGGCATCGCTGGAATTTTATGTAACCAGGACGGGACGTTCGTTGCTCGGAATCGACGCGGTCCGTAAAATGAAACTTGTGCTGAATGGTGCGAAATACGAATGTTTGTACGCTAATGCAGCTCACGGAGGAGGAGCACCGCAGCGGAATGTGAGGGCCACGCCCAACCCGCAGCGACAACCGTTCACCGTCTCGTTCCGTCAAGCATCGCAGCCACTTGGTTCATCCCCTGCGGCGAGTTCCAGTCTTCTTTCTGCTGGAAATAACATTCCTGACATATCCCCTGCTTCATCAATCTCTGGAGATACTATACCTAAAGCCATTCTGTACAAGTCAAGTCCTCAACGTCATTCTGAAAAAACGAGTACATCAACAAGTCATTATGAGACTCCTGCTTCCACAAAACCGGATACATCGAAGTTACCGCCTGGGTTCGAAGAGTTTGAACATCTCTTTAGCCCAGGTTTGGGACTGGTGAAGAATCATACACACAAGGTTAAGTGCGGCATACGGTTCAACCCGTCCAATTAAAACTCCGTCGTCTTCCGATGACATTGAGGGATCAAGTTTCTGAAGAAATTTTCAAGTTGGAACGAGCGGGTATCATCGAACGTGTTCAAGCCTCTGAGTGAGTGTCGCCGATTGTTGTTGTCCGCAAACCAGATGGCAACATTCGTATGTGTGTGGATCTACGAGCGCCGAATCAAGCCGTTGTTATCGATTCCTTTCCGCTGCCATGTTTCAGCGAACTTTTGAATTCTGTGCGTGGAGCAGCGTTTTTCTCCAAACTGGATTTGGCTTCAGCCTATCATCAGGTCCGTCTGGACCCGGTGAGTCGTGACCTCACTTCTTTCATTACCCAAGAGGGATTGTTCCGCTTTAAGCGAGTTTGTTTCGGGCTAGCATCCGCTCCCGCAGCTTTCCAACAAATAATGTCCAAAATCCTAAAGGATTTTCCAGGACTCCAGTTTTACTTAGATGATGTCATTGTGTATGGATCTACTTTGAAAGAGCACGATGAGAATCTCCGTTGTGTCTTATCTAGAATTTCCCAAGCGGGAATGAAGTTAAACCGCAAAGGTGTTTTCCAAGTAGAGGAGCTCTCATTTTTGGGACACCATCTTTCCGTGAGAGGGTTAGCAGCCCTTTCATCTAAGGCAGATGCAGTCCTGAATTTTGCAACTCCCTCTGACCCAGTGAAGCTAAGGGCGTTTTTGGGACTTATTGAGTATTATAGTAAATTCATCCCACATTGTTCTACGGTCGTAGAACCGATGCGTCGTCTCCTCCGTAAAGGAGTTCCTTTCAACTGGTCCCCGGAAGTTGAGGCCAGTTTTCAGAAAGTAAAGGCTTCCATTCAAGCAGCGCCAATTTTAGCTATGTTCGACCCAACGTTGCCTATCGTCGTGGCAACAGATGCTTCGCAGTATGGTCTTGGCGCTGTTCTTCAGCAGCAGTATGGGAATCGGCTTCGTCCTGTAGCCTTCGCGTCGCGCTCGCTAACAGATGCCAAGCGAAGGTATTCTACTGGTGAGAAAGAAGCACTAGCATGTCTATGGGCGTGCGAAAAGTGGCACGTCTATCTGTGGGGAAGGTCTTTTGTAATTCGGACGGACCATCAAGCGCTGGTTACGTTACTTTCAAACAAGGGATCTGGAATCCGTCCTCTTAGAATCACCCGTTGGTCATCCAGACTTCTGAACTATAATTTTAAGATGGAGTTTCAGAAGGGCGCCACCAACGTCGTTGCTGACGCATTTTCAAGGTTGCCAGTGCCTGACACGGAAGAGGGTATGCGATTTGACGAGGAGGTTGTTTCTGTTGTCATGGTTCCACTGTCTAAGGGTGGTTTTCAACAGGCTACGGCCAATGATGTAGTTCTGCCTTCCGTTATCCGATATACCACATCGTCTTGGCCTGAGGACAGCAAAATGAATCCAGACCTGCGACCATACTACCAGGTACGAGATCAGCTTTCCCTGTACGATGGCATCTTGTACAAAGGAGAGAAGCTAGTTGTTCCTATGCAGTTTCGAGACAGGATAATGGAAGTAGCGCACGAAGTACACCAAGGGATCACGAGAACTACAAGTGTGATCCGTGAGCATTACTGGTGGCCTCTCATGAACCAACATATAAAGAACAAGATAGAAAACTGTACAGTGTGCCACTCAACTGACAAGACAGTGAAGGCTGCGCCGGCTCCTCTGCAGCCCATCCAGTTTCCTAGTCAACCCTGGGAAAAGCTCGGCATTGACATTGTGGGTCCGATTGATCGTGCACCGCCCAGTCAAAGATTTTTCATTGTCGTAATAGACTACCACTCTAAGTGGCCAGAAGTTCAAGCCACGTCGTCGGTAACGTCAGCGACCGTCATCAGCTTTCTGAAGAATGTTTTTTCACGTGAAGGACTTCCCTGTGTGATTGTCTCTGACAATGGGGTCCAATTCACCTCTTGAGAGTTTCAGGATTTTCTACGACAGAATGGTATTAAACATAAGAAAACATCGTTGTATCATCCTCAAAGCAACGGGCAGGTTGAAAGGTTTAATCGCGTTTTGAAGTCTTGGCTTCAGTTGGCCGTTGTGCAAGGTCGTTCCCTTCCAGACGCCGTTCGGGACCACCTGGAAGCATATCGTCGTACGGTACATCCAACAACAGGGTTCGCACCGTCTCTTCTTCTGCATGGAAGAATTCACAGGTCAAGACTAGATGTACAGGGTATGCCAACCCGCGAAGTTCCTGCTGACCTTCCAGAGAGACGGGCTCAACTCCAACAAAGAGTCGACAGGTATCAGCAACACATGAAATCTTACTCGGATCATCGTAGAGCGGTGCGAACACCTCAGTTTCACCCGGGCCAAGCCGTCCGTGTCTTCAAGCCCACTCATCAGAATAAGCTTCACAGTAGATACACTGAACCACAAATGATACAAGCACAGCTAGGACCTGCAACATATCAACTAGCTGATGGTAGAAGATGGAATGCAGCGAAACTCACAGAAGCTGCACAACTGCCTTCGATACAAGTTTCTGACCAAGGCTGGGATGACGATGATGATGATGACGATAAAGGCTCTAGTGACCTCGCAGCGTCTGGTCTCTTGAGGAGACCCGGTTCTCCTGCTGCACGGGTGGCAGGTACAGCCCGCCATGCAACTCTGGGTTCTCCCAAGAGGCAAGATCTTCCTGCTGCATTCACTAGTGTCCATGGTCAGGGTCTCGCTGTGGACCCCGGGCATCTTGTGGCGCCCGGCAGCACTCCAGTGCCAGGGTCTCCTGCTACTGTTCCTGGGCCTGTCCTTCGGCGTGTTCCTGTTCCTGGGCCTGTCCTCGGGCCTGCTTCCGTTCCTGGGCCTGTCCCCGGGCCTGTTCCAATTCTTGGGCCTGTCCCCAGGCTTATTCCTGTTCCTGGGCCTGTCCTCGGGCCTGCTTCCGTTCCTGGGCCTGTCCCCGGGCCTGTTCCAATTCTTGGGCCTGTCCCCAGGCTTATTCCTGTTCCGGGGCTTGAACAGCCTGTGCATGAAAATACTGAACTGCCCATCCCCGATCTGGACGCTTTCCCAGATCCCCGTGAAGAACTTCTCAGTGTTCCTTTGCCGAGGACGAGTAGTCCTCTGGACGCTCGTTCCAGCACGCCATTGTCGACGCCTCCACTTGAAGACTCCGGTGACGAGACTACAACAGAATTACACGCACCACCTTCGATCTCTGAGTCATCTAGAGCTCCTACTATAATTTCTCAGCCACGAACAGCACAAAGTCGACCAATACGCAAAAAGAGACTTCCACTGAAATTTATGGACTACATCCTCGCAGTTGGTAATGGTAGTTTGGACTCAGACTCTGAATTTAGTGACAATGATTAGAAAGGTTTTGTAGTTCTTGCTAGTTAGGTTTCCTGATAGTTGTCATTTGTCATGAGCTATGTTTACGTGCTATAGAAAATGAATCAGTCACTGTCATAGAAAATCCTTGGCCAAGGAGAAATGTCCATGACAAACACAAAACTACCAACATATAACACCACTAACAAAATAACGGCCAATACTGCACATGTGTCCTGGACATTTTTGAAATAAGTTTTGTTCAACAAAGGGGAAAGCTTTATATGTAGACTTGATAAGACAATGAAACTGGTTGAACTTTTCGGAGTGTTGAGAAGTCTCGAGTGAGAGGTGGAACTCTTTTCATTTTCGTGTTAAAGTGCACAAGACTTAATATATAATGAACATTTTCCGCAAGGTGATTAACATTTTCACTTAGGACATTTTGTATATTCGTTAAGTTCGGAGACGTGTTAACTTTAGAAATTTGTTAAAAGGTCGCAAAGTGTTTAACGTACGTTCTTATTCCACACCTCTTTCATAAATCGTTCAAGGAAGGGAGAGTGTAGTATTTACAGTTGTCGGTCTTTATAGTTTTGTCAAAGATGGCATAACAACGGACATCAGCTTTGTAATAAAAGAAGGTGCCACGCGCTGGCGGCCTCGAGGCTCGCTCGGGGCCAGCGCTCGGGCAGACGTTTTGCCAACACTCGAACAGGACGGTTGTCTTTCCTTTCGCCACCGGGAAAACCAGACAGGGTTCACTCGGGAAGACGGCTTCTCCGGCTCGGCCATGGAACACCGGCACCTCCGTCCGATGAGTCTTTCATAGTTAGCGCCCCGTAGACGGAATAGTACAAGGGGGCTATGGCCGAACGTATCGAAAGCCAGCCGCGACAGCGTGGAGACGAAGCACACCGTATGCACGGAGCAGACGTAGCCTAAAACGCGCCTTACATATGAGCAGTCCTGTACGCGTTACAAATCTAAAACTAGTTCAAGCCCCCCGAGGTCCTTCCCATAAGTGAATTTTAAACCATGCGAGCAGGACGTAAACTTTGCTGATCATTTCAGGCACCATCTTGTCCGTAAGCTCATTTCCTGGGCGGGCGATGACAAAGTAATCGTCGACATAGCTGTATATTTTAATATCGCTTACACCCCCGAGCCTCTCAAAAATCGTTTGGTCGTAGTGTGCTAAAAAATGTCGCACAGAACAGGGGCAACTTGCAAACAAATGCGTGTCCCCTGTTTTATCAAAAAAACACCTTTGCCGAAGGAAGTGCGGCCACACTCAATCCTGTAAGAGCTCTCGAAGGCCCGTCCCCGCTGATCTCAACACTATTCCTAGCAGTGTTAAAAGGGGCGGTATGCGGAACACGTGGCAGATCCAGATATCTTCTTTCTCCGAACCCACCTGACGAGTCTGCAGGGTCATTTTTTCGTTCTGAATTCAGAGGAAGGATTGAAGTTTTGAAAGGGGGTGCAGAGGAAGTGTAACGCCTTTTCAACTGACGTTGAAGATATCTGTTCCGCACACCGTCCTTTTCAACACTGTTCGGAATTGCATTGAGAGCAGCGGGAACTGGCCTTCCAGAGCTGCCGCGCGATGAGTGTGGAGGGTTTTATTGAACTTGTATTTCTTTATCTTGACCACACATATGTCTTCTTTGGTGGAGAGGTTTTTGTGCAAAAACAGGGGACATGCATTGGTTCGCAAGTGGCCCCTGTTTCAGTGCGACATCTTTTTAGCGCACTGCGACCAAACGATTTTAAGGAGGCTTGGGGGTGAAAGCGTTTCTAAAATATAGAAGTATGTCGATGATCACCTGGTCATCGCCCTCCCAAGGAAGGAGCTTACGGAAAAGATGATGGCTGAAGTGATCGGCACGTTTACGTCCTGCTCTCTTTGTTTGAAATTCACTCATGAGAGAACCTAGGGGGCCTTGTTTTAGTTTTTAGATTTAACACTAAAATTCTTGGATGACCACGTGTGCTGGGTCAATGAACCGCGCTCTATGAAAAGTGTATACCCTTTTTATTCCGCTCACTCAAAGTTAGTGAAAAGAGGTATTGTCTCTTCGGGCTTCGGAGCTGCTCTGAAAAAATCCTGTCCCGATGAAATGGAAAGGAGCTTCCTTCTGCAGGTGGATCGGCTCGTGAGTGCTGGCTTTCCGCTGTAATGGACTGTTGAAACTGCAGAGGGCATTAACAAAATATTTAGAGGTGCTGAAAGAAATCGGTTAAAAGGTTAAAAGGCGCGAACAAAACCGGACGATAAAAGACACACGTATGACACGGACAGGCGCCAACTTCAATCTGATCTAATGAAACACGAAACATCGTCAAACTGTCGATCCCCATCTCCTAAACCAGACGTCGGTAACCTTATGCAGCGGCGAGCTGAGTCCTCACGAAGGCGACACGGAGGGGGCCGGACGGCAAATCGCGTGAGGGGGGGGGGGGGAAGAAAGGAAGGAAAGAAGAAGGAAGGCGGAGACGAAAAAAAAAATTCAACGGAAGGGAAGACGTATTTTGGTTAAGTATGGGGATGCCAGGAAATAACAATTGGGAGTGCTCCTTGTTTCTGCTAACCCCGTGCGAGGTCCTAACTGCTATGGGGTTCTTACACCTGTGTGAATAAGCTGCAGGGGGAGGGGGGGGCTTCCTTTTCTGGGGTCATGCCTAGGGCTGCAAGGAACTGCCTGGCGGGCCATGGGTTGCGGATCCCTGGCCTACGCTCATTGCACACAGCTCTCAAGAAACACGATTTCTTTTTTCGTAGATAAAGGGATGGCGTTCTTAGCATTTGTCAGCCGCTTTGTTTTATACAGAAAGCTTCGATCCATCTTCTCATTCCTCTCTTCATAAGCCTTGTGTGCTCTAACAAAGGTTCACATCCACATCGTTTCAGGTGCTCCGCAAGATGCCCACCAGAAATATTGCGTACGGCTAGCTTGTATTTTCGCGCTCGTTCATTAAAGCATCGGCCGGTTTGACCGATGTAAACTAAGTTCGAGTGGGCATCTTATGGAGCACTACAAACGATGTGTGTGTGAACCTTGTTAGAGCAGACGAGGTTCATGAAGAGGGGAATGAGAAGATGGAAAGGGAATTAATCGAAGCTTTCTGTACACAAAAAGCGGCTGACAAATGCGTAAGCATTCCTTCCCTTTATCTGCTAAACAAAAAAATTGTGTTTCTTGAGGGCTGTGTGTAATAAACGATAGGAACCTTTATCAGTTGCTTGTGTTTAGGCGATGGGGATCGACAGTTTGGTGATGTTTCGTGTTTCATTAAATCAGTTGGAAGTTGGCGCCTGTCCGTGTCGTACGTGTGTCTTTTATCGTCTTGTTTTGTTCCCGCTTTTTACCCTTTTAATCGATATGATACTAACTGGCCCCAACCGAAGTTTTACTGAAAGAAATGTTCTTGAACGCCAAAAAATAAGACCTGCCGTCATCCCTTACACTCACGCGGTCTCTCATGACTTGAAAAATGTAGCTGTACGTTACGACGTTCCGGTCGTCTCTTCAGCTCCTAATAGCTTCTCTGCGTTATGCAAAAACAAAGACAACGATCCTAAAGGGAAAGCGACAAATGCAAAAAAAACAACATCGGAACAAGTTTGTGGAGTGTCATACCGGTGTTGTTTATGACATACCGCTTTCCTTCGGTGGCTCCTACGTAGGTCAAACAGGCCGTTGTACGAATAATTACGCGAGAGCGCACGTGCCTCCTTAAAACAGTCTCTTCTGGGCATTTGGCTGTGTCATGCAGACGATGCGTGTGTACACTAGTGTTCAGTGACATTCTATCCTGGGGTGACACAGCAAAACGACTTACGGGAAATTCATTGAAGCATATGTTATAAAGGCAATGCCGTGCAGATATGTCTATTGCCACGACCTTGACAGAATCAAAAGGCGTTTATTTTTTTAGATTAAAAAGTGGGCACTTGGAAAACGAAGTGGGATGGTCCTAACGTGTTATTTAACGGCAAGTGTTTTTCTGGAGTAGAATTCAGTTGTGCAGTGCGACTATGTGTTGTCTTCTTCTTTACTCTGTTCCCGTTTTGATTGATTTCCTTTTCGTACGCATATGTAGGCCCAGTAAAATCGGCGTCCTACTATCACAGATGGAATTGCTTGGTGATTTCGGTTGTAAGGAAGTGGGGCGTACGGGGCGGTTTCGGGTGCAAGGCGTCTTCGCCAGCAGGGCAGGCACCTGTTGGTGATGCGTTTGACCGTTTGGCCACCCTTGAATATCCAGAAGCGTTTTCGAAGCTCCGTGAGTGTTACTTGGACACCTCCATGCATGATTCGACGGTGTATGTTCGACACTAGCAGGTCAGTAAACTCGTGCTTGCAGGACAAGAGAATCGAATGCTTCACATCTGACAAGTCGTCTAGCTCTTGCAGTCATCCTCCCACGTGCAACAGCTTGTCCTCGCCGAGGAACGGATGGAGATTGCCGATGTTTGATGTAGTAGATGTTGATTCTTTCTGATGGGGGTCATCAAACGCCTCAGGAAAAGATTCCCTTTGAGTGATGGAGATCAAATAGGTATCGGCCCTTCTGAGCTCGGCAGTCGTCAATGGTCCGGTTATGGACGGCCTGGACTGGGATGAATTTTTGACAAAGCGCTAAATCCAAGCTGTGATCCTTAAAACCCTAGTTAGGGATCCATAATGGGTAGGTTAGTTAGTAATGGGTAGGTTTGTTGTAACAGGGGTTGCGGTGAACATCTGTGCGTGTTCATTTAAAGGTAGATCGGGGAGACTCTGACGTACTTCTTGGGGCCAGGCATGTTTTGGTTGTGATAGCCGAGAAGGTCCTGTCGACCATCGTGCTTCGTTTTTGAGTGCAGAAGTGGAGATGCCACGTGTCACGAGGTCGGCTTAGTTATGACTGCTTGAGCAATGTGCCCATCGAGTAGGGTCTGTCAGATGGTTAATCTCGTCGACTCGGGTTCTGACAAATGGCTGCCGCCTTGACGAATCTCCCTTGATCCATTGAAGCGCAATCTTGAAGTCTGTCCAGATACTTGCTTGGGGACTGTCGAAGCACGGAGTTTTCAATACATTGTCGATGAGGCGTGTTCCTAGAAGGCAGGCAAGCAACTCGAGCCGTGGCAATGCAATTGTTTTGATGGGGTCACTCGACCCTTGCTGATCAACAAACGCGTTGAAATTGCACCATCTGTGTTGATGGAACGGACGTAGATGGCAGTGCCATGAAACCTGTGGGCTTGCATCGACGAAGACGTGAAGCTCGTGCTAGGCGACAAGAAATTAACATACCGGGGTATGCGAAATGATTCGAATATAGACATTTCCGTTCTACATTTGTTCCATTCAATCTGCGTTTCTTGTTGGAAAACTTCGTCCCAGGGGTATTTGCTTATCCAAAACGATTGGAACAGGGTTTTCGCCCGAATTGTGAGAATAGCCAGGTAGCCTAAAGGATCAAAACGTCGGGAACAAACTTGCAGAACGGAGCGTTTTTTGTGGGTTGTTGCGATGTGAGAAACGGAGGGACATTTGCGAGCTCAAAATAATCTCGTCGGTTGTGTGGTCCCAAATAATCCCAAGAACCTTTATCGTGCGTGTCGTTCCGGCTGCATTGTCGTAAGCGGAGCCGTCTTCAAGAAACTGCTGTTCAAGCCCGCTTGAATTCAACGTCGATTTCCTTAGTTCCATGCTAGCATCTGCGAGAATCGCTATACTCTCTTGGTAGAGGCGCAACGCACCGTGTTCCGTGGATGCGCCAACAATTAAGTCATCGACATAGAAGGCATCTTTGATCTGGGCAACAGTTCCGGGGTACCTGCTCTTCAAGGCTTTGAAATAATGGCGAGAGTGGCGATGAGCAGAAATGGACTTGAAGCGCCTCCAAACGGTACTCTTGTCATCCGCCATTCAACAATCCTTGGAGCATCTGTGCCGTTGGGAAGTTTGTCGATCCACAGGAAGCGGAGTGTGTCGCGATCATCTTGACGAACCTGAATCTGTAGGTAAGCTTTCCTAATGTCGGCTATGCATACGACCTTGGAGCATCGGATGCTGAGGAGACGTTGGAGGAGATTAGCATCCAGCGTGGGACCCTTTTCTAAGGCGTTCAACGATGGTTTGTTGTGAGCGTGAGAAGACGCGTCGAATACTACGCGGATTTTTATGGTAATAGCATCTCGGCGTATTACAACATGGTGGGGTAGGTAGTATGTGTTCTCTGTTCGTTCGGTTGATGGCTGCACCCTCTCTGCGTGGTGGTCATCGAAATAGGCCCGGATAGTTTTGTCGTATTGCTCCAGCGATTCCGGTTCTCCCTTAAACCGCCGAAGTTGTGAGAACAGTCGGGTTTCTGCGATGCTGCGGTTATTGCAGTCTGGTCCTATAGGCCTGCGGTACTTATCATGAGAGGCACTTCGTACTGCTGATCACGCTTTTTTATTCTTCTTTCAAATCGCTGGAGCGCTGGGTGATGAATTGGTTGAGTGTTAGCTCAATTGGTGATGCCCTTAACATATAGGCGCCACATTTGTGAAGGATCAAAATCCTCGTTCCCGTCGTTGGGTAAGGCACATGACAGAGAAAGGGTGGTGACTGTGCTTCGTGGGTTGCCAGAATGATAGGTGTACGTTCCTTGTATCATCCGCCCGAAGACGGTTTCAACTGCCGTTATTGTCTCGCTGAGGCGGTGAGGACACCGATGAGGACACCTATTTAATTTGGGCATGGCATACTTTCCGGCGCTATATCGGCGCTCAGCTTGTTTTCAGAGTGGAGTCGAGCTTGCAGCTCTTCGTCGATCGGATGACTAATGAGAGTGCAGATTTCTGGCACCTCCAATGCTTCCAAGTTGATTCATGTGCCGGTGGTTCGACCACATAATTCGATGATAACTCGTCGACAGTGATAGCGTGAAGGTCGTTGAGCGTTTCCAAACGTGTGAATACGGTGAGCTCTTCGTTTCCAAGAGCTGTGTAGTTAAATTTTTTTTTAGACGTCGCGACGCACGAAAGTTCTTTGACTGCCGCTCTTTAGCAATATTCGAACAAGGACTCTTGCTATAGCGAAAAAGCCCACACTTGGCCCGTTTGGAGCAGAACTGACGGTCCTTGCTTTGCCGCGTTCGTTGGGGCACTAATAAGAGTTTGGAGTAGAGTCTTCTCCAGATTGGTCGATGCCACCGGGTATTGTATGCTCGCCGAGGTTTTTATTTGTACGCACGCTATATGCGAGTCCAACTACTCAGAACACAATTTGCGGCTCAGAAGTTCGGTTTCTCTCTGCCCGGAAACCGCCGATCGAGCCTGAGCCGGTTCGGAGTCGCTCTGCTCACTCTTCTCCTCCGTCGTCACGGGCCGTTTTCCTAAGGTATTGACGCGATCCACCAAGTAGCGACCACCAGCCACGCCGTGTCTGTCGTTACTTCTTCACTGTCCAATCCTCGTCTATTTTTGCGCTGTTTCCTTTTCTGCGATGTATGCTCGACTCGCTCAACTTCAGCGCCGTTTGTTGCACCGGATTTAATCCTGAGCCGTGGGTCATTGAACGCACACAGTCAATACAAAAAATATGAAAAAAACATGAAACCCATTTTTGTGGCTTCTAAAAAGCTGCAAATACGACGATTGAAAAAAAAAAAACGTTTTACAGAGAACCGGAAGCACTCTGTGCGTGCGTCGTTTCGCGTATCGTGGGACTCGCGGGGACGGCGATGGCAGCGGACGACGGGCGACGGGACCTCTACTTCAGAACTGTCGTTCGCGGTACCGGCGATTCCGTCTGCCTTTAAGAGAGAAGCTTGGGACTGATCGAAAAGAATCGAGCCATTCATCCCGTACGACGCCCGTAACCACAGCCGATTCGCACGAAGACGTCGCCGGCCGTCGCTCCCTTCTCGTCGCTGAAGGAGCATCGTTCGCTCAAACGTCAGAAGCACGACGTGTCTACTTCAAGTTCAGCACGCACGCGCACGGTTACGACACTGAGTGCGGGACATGTCGCCAATGCGTGGTGCTTCCCGACTTCAACCGGGAGTGCTTTCGCTGGAGGAAAATCGGCAGCAAGCTTTCCAACTTACAGATTTACCATTGCACCATAATTATTGAGGAAAGAGATCCCCCGTAATTCATTGGGAAGAACGTCCGCTTCACACGCGGCAGGTCCGGGTTCAATCCCCTAAAGAAAAAGTGCTAACTTTTTTCTTCAAACATTTTGCGACGTTTACATTTTTTTTTACAATTATCACTGAAGAAAGAACCAAAAAACTAACAAATAAGTGTTGGGGATGAAACGTCGCTGAATTAAAAGGTATGGGATTTGCTTTTCGACACCATGCGAACTCAATGTAATCACTTTCCACAAAACGCAAGGAGCATATAAATTAGGTAGCGTCCGCTTTCCGAGGTGCCCGTAAATGTTCTACAGGAGTTGCAGCCAGCCTTTGGTCCCGATCCCGTTGATCATTCGGAAGCTCTGTCGCACAATGCCACTTTTTTCGGACTCAGGACATGTGAGCCAGCTCTTCACGCAACATCTTGGGTGTATTCTTTTCGGAGCCGATCATGGAAATTCACCTACAAGCACTCGCGACTCATCTCGAACTCCTCAATGTGCAAAACAACTCATCTTGGAGTGCAGAACAGCGGAGTGGAACAAACATAACTGCAAAAGAATCGCAAACAGTTCCCGCTACGCCGCCGCGCACGTCGTCTGCTGCGCAGAGGGGAAAAAAAAAAGAAAAGCGCACGGTCGGGTGTAGCCACGTGACTTCCGCCACTTTCTCGCTCCTCTCCACTTCTCCGACCTCCGTGCGCGGGTTTCGGTTTCGGTTTCGAGCAGTTGCGTCTTTTGGCTTTATTAGAAATATACGCTACTCTGTTGACTGGACTAACACATCAATTTCCCAACTATTTACTTGCGGAAAGGTCACTAATCCAAGGAAACCGACCTTGGGATCTGGAGCTTCTACGAAGTACACTCTTTTTGATAGGCAGACCTCAGAAAAGTGCCCTTTCTTGTGGCAATTTGTGCATACTTTGGACCACGCTGGACACGAGGTGCGTGGATGCGTGTCTCTCCCACACCACCTGCATCGTGTTCGGTTGTTTTTGATGGCATGGTCAGCGGACGTTGCTGGTATGGAGTATTTTCGCTCTGTCTTGTATCATCAGGACCCTCGCGTTTGCTTGTACTAAGGGCCGTAGAAGCTGTTTTTCTTTGTCCGATGACGAAATCTTGTGGACTTCAGAATTTCGATCCTGGTTTAGTTCCTCCTGGGCCGGTTTTCTCGAAGCGATGGTAAACCCATTTTGGTAAACCACGGTGCCTAAGAAGGAAAAAGTACCTAGGTACTGTAATAAACGGCTGGATATAAAACAACAATAATTTTTTTTGATTGGGCTGTAAGATGCGTCATCTATCGGTGAAACAAGCCAGTCATTTTGTTTATCCTCTTTTTCCGCTGGTTGTTATAATCAAGTCGTGAGTCAACTGGCCCCTCCCACCTTTTCCTTGAAGTCGAAAAGTATGTTCAGTAATGGTTGTACTTGAAGACCAATGTATTTGCTTCAGATGGTACGAAGAAATTTTAGCTACTGTGCTAGAGTTTGTCGACGAATATTCGAAAATGTAAGAAACATTTCCTTCAATATGTTTTGCCATAAACAACGCATAGCTTTCCCGTGTGCCTTCCAGTCTGGCAACGCCAGTGCTGTAGTCTCGTTTTTGTTCCTTGCGACGCACATTTCTGCGATCCGTTTGCCCCTCTTCCGTTTGCCCAACCGATCCACCGATAAGCCCACAGACCGACTGAGGACTTACTATACTTCGTTTCAGCTTCGGTCCAGACGCAGCCGATGCTACAAGCGCGAGCATGTGGCCCAGAACAGTGCTTCTGCACTGCACGAGCTGCAGCGTGCTTGGCAGGGACGCTGGAAGCCCGGAGCTCGCGCTTGTAGCTTTGGCTGCGTCTGGACCCAAGCTGAAACGAAGATAACACAGTCGATTTGCGGACCTATTTGTACTTTGATAACGGAAACGATTTGTTTATTTCTCGTTTCTGCGACTTCTGCAGATGACATCGGCAAGGTTGATTCGTGTACCGCGCTTGTACCTTTCCCATTGGTGGATGCATCGACCGACCGTCGCGGTCAGAACCAGACGCAGCGGCACTGCTTCAGCGTAAAGCTTGTGGGGATTTAAAAGCATAGAGTTATTACAATAAACGCTAGAGGCTCAGCTGGCGCTAGTGTCTACGGGACTTCCGGTTGCAAATTGAAGCAGACAGCATGCAGTCTACTTTTCCAGCCTCCCTGTGTATTCCTATGGGAAAACGCGCGTGAATTTTGTCTCTTCGCCGGAAAATAACACGAATAACTTTTGTCATATCGGTTGTAACGGATAGTATGTACCTTTATTGGTATTGTGAAAGTGTAATTGCTTTAGTTACAGCATTTTTCTTTACCACTGAGCGATGTTAAACTTCGCTCTATTTCAGGCCCAAACCCCTGTTTCAAGGAAGGTACGTGAAAACGAGCGACGGTTCTAAGCAAACTGACGATCGAAAGGAATGTAGTGTGTGTTCAGGTTCGCTAGTATTTCGGTGGTGCTTATATATTGCTAATATGCCCGTCCTGTCATTGGATGAAAATGACTCCGTCGTGCGCATCACGATCGGTTAAAGAAACATTCGAACGCAAAAAATAAAGCACGTGAGCTACGAAAGGTATGTCTTTTTATTATTTCCCATGTCGGGCAGTTTTTATCGGGCACCTGCTCTCTGGCTCCCCTTATTTGCAAAGATTTGGAGCGTGCGGGTGATGCTTTGAACCATTTGAACCCAGAACAAGCATCTTCACAGTACTTATTTATTGCAAATCTGACTATATTACGTGACTTTCAATTTATTTTGATCGTCTGCAAGCACAAGGAGTTACTTATCCAGTGTTACTGCGTAGTTCTTGCCGTCTCTCTCGGTTTTCTACATGTCCTTCGTTCGTTTGGCACGTATATCCCCCATGTTGGAAAGCGTCGACGCCGTGTTCGCGCTAACAGTGTCCGACAGTGCACAAAAATACACGTACGAAGCCGTTTTAGCACCGTTTTTAATGCGATGAATTTGAAAGAAAAACGCCGTAACTGACCATTTATTTCGTCTGCGTGACTGAGAAATGTTCCAATGTGCCTAGTACGTACAAGTTATTCGTGATATTTGCTCTTATAATCGAGCGCAGAGAGAAAATGCACTCGCTTTTTCCCATAGGAATACATTACCGGAAGTCAAATTTAGACTGCTTGCTGTCTGCTTCAAAATGCAACAGCACACTAGCGCCAGCTGAGCCTCTAGCGTTTATTGTAATAACTCTATGTTTAAAAGGAAGAGAATAAAGATGGCTCGTGAGGCGGGTGAAGTTAGCGCGCGCTCAGGACGAGCGCGGGCTACGACGAGTGTGGACACCAGCGAAACGGTTGTCTGTTCTTGAGTCTCCACAAGCTAAGATTCTCGTTACCGTTGGATTGCTGGCCACCGGGAATATGTAGAAACCTCGATGCTGTCGGCATACTGTCGGCGAACTGCGAACAAAAAACAGTACAATGTCCCAGCTGTTCACCCGGAAAGAAGACTTTATCGAGGATAACCCCCTTTCTCCACAAAGTAATCGCTGCTCACAAGTTGGCGTGCATAGTGTAACAAATTAAACGTGTAAGTATAAATATATACCAACACTTGTTCGCAAAACATTTTTTTACTCACCATAAAAACACTTGCAAGTATGCGCATGTCTTGGATCCCAGACTGCTGAAGAGTGATGCGTTCGCGGAATGCTGCCGAAGGTTAGTTTAGTAGTCCCTCTGAACTACCGCTTTGCCTGACGGTCTAGTAGGTTGATGGTGTGTCATTAATATAACAGCCGGATCGAAATGAATGTTCAGCAGAACCAAGCAGAACTATTAGCCCTCATTAAGCGACGTCGCGGCCATTTTGCTTGTAGGCACTGCTCCTCCCTCGGCGCCCCTGCTCTCCCAGTCACGTGACCTAAAATTCCCCCTTCTAGGGACAATAGTTAACTTTAACCCACGGTTCGCGTTCGAGGAAACGGGCCCTGTTGTTTGGGCACGCTTTCTACTTGTCGGGCTGTTTCCAGCGCTGTCTGAAGCGTTAGGTCGGCGTTAAGTTGTAGCTTTGCAGACAGTTTTGAGTCTTGAATGCCGACAACGAAGCGATCCCTCACCAGTTGCTCTCTGCAGATTGCCGTAATCGCAGTCCTTTGACAGGGTATGAAGTGTCGTTGCGAACTCTTCGATGGACTCCCCGTCTTGTTGGTATCTCATGTTGAAGATGAAAGACAGTGCAGTATACCACTGCTTGTCTGACATCTTAAACGTGCATCACGTAATAGTGATACATGACAGCACGCCGGTACGATGCTCATCCAGATTGAAACGGGCATAGGCGGTGGATTGAATCAACGATCAGTGAGCTTTACAGCGTGAGCTTTCGCTGCACGTGCTACCGATCCACGAGCAACGAGACATCGCGGTCGAATTCGAGTTCGAGAGAAAAACAACAACAGTAACAGCAAGAAAATCTCCGGTTTGAGGCATTTAGTACTAGTGTCGCCATCTCGTTTATCCAGTTGGAAATGAAATTAACAGGGTGATTTTATTTACCTAAATACGCAAATACAACAATATTTTGCTTTCTCGTCATGGTCTCAAAATTAAGATTAGAGGCACCCCTAGTACGTACGGCCAAGCGTTTTGTCACGTTTGTCTTCTAAATAATTGTATTTTCAAAAATGCCTCAAAACGCGCTAAAAACAGTCAAAACGGTAACATTTCTGGATTTTATTAAAAATCTCCAGCGCTCTATAAGAAAAATCCAAGGGCCGCACAACCTTCATTACGTTATCATAAGTAACCACCAAAAGAATGAATACTATCGTGCATTCCTGAAACTCAGGTTGGTGTAGCAAAATTTGCCCATTGAGTGACGAGCGGTTGAATCCCCCTTAAATTTCTCTATGGGAGGGAGATCGAAATTTTTGTCAATCATGACATCAAAATGATCCCAAACTACCATCCAATCACTGATGTTTTCGGCAAATGTAGTTATCTGGAGTTTGGAAAGGGATACCATGCGATGACTGCCATGACCTGGTGCAGGAGGGACGGTTCCGGTGAGATAAAGGTTTCTCAGGGTTTCCTTTGTGGGAGGCAGACTGCCGGACTGCAGTGAGTCGGTTGTGATGTTTGCAACACCTGTGGCGATGTGCGTTGGTTGGTTCAGTTTTTCCAGGGCGTACCGAAGTCGGGTGTTGCCGAGACACGAATGATTCGGTGAGTTATACGTAACGTACATAAGCGTAAAAAAGCAGTGCAGTGTGAAGTAATGTCACTGGATCCTGGGAAAAGTGGGGACGAGCTCCGCGTATGGTCGCCATTTTGGTTCATAAATGGGCAGTTTGTCCTTGACCTCTCTATGGTTGGTGAGCGGATCCAAATTCCCGGTGACAGGTTGCTTTATAAAAATATTTCTTGAATACTGAGATTTTTTTTACTAACACACCAACGAAACAAGTGCACATCTTCGCAACGCCACTACATGCGAAGTCGGTGCTTGGCAACATTAAAAAAAATGACCGCATCTCCGCGTGGTGAATGATGTTGATTGGGGCGAAGCTCGGGTGGTGCTGATGATACTGATTTTGGTCATAGGTATTGCTGCTTGCTGTCGGCGTTGACGCTTTGCCGCCGCTTCCCGAGCTCTCAACTCCGGGTCCGCTTGGCGTTTTTGACGCTGTGCAGCAGCTTCTCGCGCCCTGGTCTCCGGAGCAGCTTGCTGTCTACGTAGACGCTGAGGCGCTGCATGCCGAGCTTTTCGGTCCTTTTCATTCATGGCAGTAGGAGAATGTGTGGTTTTCTTCTTTTTCTTTTTTAAGCAGACAGATGGGATGGCATCTCAGAACCCCTACTCTTTTTTTCTTCTTTTTCTTTTTCATAATTTTTTTCATCTTTTTTTTCAATTATTTTTTTGCCCTACACGAGCACGTGAGCATGTGCTCACGTGCTCGTGAGCACGTGATCTCACGAGCAGAAGCACGAGCACCTGACGCCGGCCTACGGCGGACGGACACACGGACATGGCTAGCCCCTAAGGAGCTTCGCCCCTAAAATATATTTGCTGTCTTAAACTGCGCATGAACGACAATATCATTATCAAAGATCTGTTGAGAAAAGCATGATTGATAAGCAAGCAAAGTGCTAAAAAAGGTCATACCACGACGGATGGCAACAAGCACGTGCTAGAGGCAGGGCACTCGAAAGAGATATTTCGCAACCTTTTTTCTGTCACTGACCTTAGCTACATTTATTTTAACTCATCTCGTGAGGCGTTTGACGGCTGTCAGACTGCTGAGACCAGAATCTGAAGTCAGCGATCAGAGAGGAATCGTTCAACTTTCACTTTTACACGCCTGGATTTGGCAATGTAAATAAAGGTCTCTTTCACCCATGCAGCGCACGAATGAGATTGAGCAGTCATTTCTGAATCAAGGCTGAATTAGCGCTGCATTATATGTGTAAACAGGCAAAGGAAAAATTCTAGGTGGCGAAGCGCTCGAGCGCTGCGTCTATGGCGCTCCCTTAGCGCTTCTCTGCAGGTGCGAATATGTTTTAAGGGTCTGCTTTCCTACTCAGCAGATGTCTCACATGTTCTGAATAGAAATTTATAAAATCAAAGTTTAATTTTTTTTTTATCTAAGGTTGTCGAGATCTTAATTTATTTGTAGATCATCGCCCAATTATTAAAGTTCTGTGTGTCCCTTCAAAAGAGCGCAGAATTGAAAACGCAATATACTTGTTTATATTGTTATGCGATGGAAGTTGGACGCTTTCCTTTGTTACTACATATTTGAAAATGTTTTGTTTTGTCTGCTTCCATTCGTGGAATTCTCGTTCCCCGCAGTCCCACAGAGAACACGGAGTATGAGTAGCTACAGTCTGCGGAGTGCGTTTGGAAAAACGCCGAAGCCGCGAAGAGGCGTTTTCACAGAGAAGTTAACGATGTGTCACTCATCTTGACTGCAGATGATGGATCTTTAAAATTAGACCAATTTCCTTTGATGTGATCATTTTTGTGTGGTCTTACCAAGACCAAACGAACGCGTGTTCGTTTGATCTTTTGGCGACGAGAAAAAGACGGATGGGCATTTCTTAGAGGAGTAAGTGTCCCATCACTGGGCACATCATGACAGGACCAGGGTCGTGGAAGGGCCATCGGCTTGATGAACGTGGACATCTACGAGACGCAGCTCACCGTCATCCTCGGGCACATCGGTGCTGGGAAGACCACGCTGCTAAATATTCTGGCGGGTGAGTATACCTCATATTGGAACCTTGTTTGAGGGCGGTATGGACGTTATACATAATGATTGAAAACCTGAGACTGTGGTTTTGAAAACGGAAACTCGTGAAGTAGGAAGAAAAAACGGGGACAGACAACGTCTCAAACTCAGATAAAAACTTTATTGCCTCTACGCCTTATATACCTCCTCTCGGACGTCGAACGTCGCCACCACCAAAAGAATGATCGCCAAACTACAAAAATACGAAAAAAAAAGACATTGGAATAACAATTTGCCGGACCGCAAACAATACATAAAAAAAGTTATACAAACAAAAACACAAGGTCGTCACCACCACACCCGGAAGGACTTCGACGCGGACAATGTCACCAGAACTTGGACACACACAAAGACAGTCTCTAAAATTACGATTCCGAGTCAAGAGGTCCAACGAGTCAAAGATCAAACGCGTCAAAAGATCCATTATTGGACCTTGTGACTCGTTGGACCTTTGACTCGTTGGACCTCTTGACTCGCCGTGGATCTTTCGACTCGTTGGACCTCTTGACTCGTTGGACCTCCTGACCCACATTGGATCTTTTGACTCGTGTCTGGCGAGTCAGAGGTCCAACGAGTCAAAAGATCCATTTTTGGACCTTTTGACTCGTTTGACTAATTGGACACGAGTCACTACCCGAGTGTCCGCCGAGGCATTGACTGTTACGAGCTGAAGGCGAGTGCTCACGTAGCTTTCGTGTCCAATCTATGCATGAGCCGCGCTCGACTGTCGTCAGTCGGGTGATTTCGATTCCACAATCAAGTCATTCAGCTTTGCAAAGGCAAGACTGAAAGAAATAGTCCCCTTTTATCTTTGCGATTTCACAATGGACCTTTTCCGAGAAGCGTTCTGCGCACGCGCGAGCGCCCGATGCCAAGCGGCGGAAGTGTGCACGAAAAATCGAGGAAATTCGGAAGGAGGCTGTGGATCAGCGAGTAGAAAACGTAATTGCAGCATACATATAATTGTGTTACGCAAAAAAAGAAAGCGGACGGAAAGAATAACACGACGTTTAAGTGGACGCCACGGATGCCCCACTCGGACGGCGCGTTGGGCACGCCCCGCTGCTCAGAGAACGAAGAAATCTGGTAGCGTAGCTCCCATTATCGATTGGTAGCGCAGGTAGGTCCCTTCCTCGATTTTTAGTTCGTGCAGCCACCGCCTGGTGCCGTCGGTATGGTGAAAAAGGTCCATTTCACCGCGACAGAGAAGTTTCTGAATCAGTGGCGGTCTGTGCGATTATACCTATGCCAGGCTGGGACCAGAACAAACCGGCAGTCATGAACGTTCCAACCTGATAACGTTTCGTGACTTCTTTAAAGGGGCGGTGCAACGATTTTCGGACTTCGGTCAAACATTTGTGGAAGTTGCCCTCGGACACTTCTGAAGTAAAGAACAGAAAACCGATTTCGCCTGCGTGTCCTAGTTGTTGCGTAAAAAAAAGATAAATATTGGCATTTCGGGCACCCCTCAACTCACTCCCAGCCTTCAGGGTCACACCTGGTCGCACTCCCAGTGACGTCATTCGGAGTGTCGTGTAGCTTCCCGTGTGCTATCTCGGGGGACGCTTCCTCTCCTCTCTCTGCTGACATTAGCGGGCGTTATGCTGCAGCTTAGAGCCGATCAAGGTCACGTAATCTTCTCGCCGTAGTTCCTTCGGCTGCCACTTGGGGCTGCAGGTGGGGGAAAAACATCGACTTTTGCTTTGCGATTATGCCGTGGAATCGCGGCATTTTTAATGAAGGAGGTGTTTTCTCTATCCTCCGGGACACGATGAACAACGTGAAAATGACGAGGTGCAAATTCTTTTAATCATAAAATTGTTGCGCCGCCCCTTTAAAGGGGCCGTGAAATGATTTTAATGTTCAAAGAATCTAGTGCGTCAGGGACCCCAGAACCGGGGTGAGGGGGGGGGGGCAACGGGGGCTTAAGCATTCTCTGACATTTTCTAGGGTTTGCTGAGCATTATGCTGAGCCCCCGTGCGTTTGGCTCAAGGCCTACAGAACTGATTCCTACTGTACAACGCCTCCCCGCGACAGGGGAAGGAGCGGTGAGGGGCTTTCCGTGAGTCCTTTGCAATATGAAGCGGCAGTTCTCGAGTAATTTGAGCTCTTAACTCATGTCTGCCGAGTCAAGAGATCTAACGCGTAAAAAGATCCATTATTGGACCTTCTGACTCGTTGGATCTTTTGACTCGTTGGACCTCTTGACTCGCCGTGGACCTTTTGACTTGTTGGATCTTTTGGCTCGTTGGACCTCTTGACCCACATTGGATCTTTTGACTCGTGTCTGGCGAGTCAAAAGATCGAACGAGTCATAAGATCCATTATTCGACCTTTTGACTCGTTGGATCTTTTGACTCGTTGGATCTCTTGACCAGAAGCGGTGAGGACCCCCTCCTCATTACCCGAAAGCCGTCAATCATCGTTGTTTTGCTTTCCTATCTTTTCATGCTGTTTTTGTTCCAACGTTTCACTGCACTGCAACGGGTTGGCGTCCCGCAAATAATAACAAAGCAAAAAAAAAAAAAAAGGATGATGGGAGAAGAAGATGCAGTGGCCTCGGGAACGACAGGTTTTGGGATCCTAAATAGGTGGCTGTGTCACGGCGTTGTGCGTTTTCAATTTTAATCGGCTGGTGACCAACGCCATCTCTTCGTGCAGTATGGTTGACTACCGCAGGAATTTCCCAAGAGTTTTGCGCTCTGTACTAGCTTGAAAGTCACTACACAAATGCACACGTGCACACTAAAAGCGCAAAGCCGCGAGGCACTCTGCGATTGATTGGACTAGCCGGTAATAACATGCACAAAAAAGTCGACGAACTCCATTAATACGTTTTGTTTACACCATTGCTTGATTGGTCCTGTCAGCTCATAGCGTCGGCTGCACTGTAGCTTTAATAGAACGTAGATTATAGGCATAAAGAAAAACAAATCAGATAATTTGTTTTTCTAATTTTCAATTAGCGCAATGGCGGTGCAGGAAAACATATCCCCACGATGAATCAGACATTATCATGAGCATACTACATATTTGTAGTGACGTGCGGGCAGTCATGTATGGCTACTTCTAGCGATGCACGTTAAAGACCCCAGGTCCTGAAGTGGTACTGCACCGTCAAAATTTCTTGTCTACAGCGTAAACCAGTGTCGCCGCTCGTCAAAGGCAAACTGACCCGAGCACTGAATAAACACAAACCTTAAATATATCTTTGTGACTGCGTGTCATGCAACAGCGTGTTTGTGTGTCACCATAATTAATTCTGACGTCGCCGGGATAGAGGAAATACGACCCTTTTTTCAATTAGCGTTCCATCGACATTTGTGCTGTTATTTTTTTAAATTAGCCTTCTACCGGAATTATTTATTTTATTTTCATCGGGCATATTTTAAAATTTATTCTGCTGTAGTCGGTTACAAGTCAAGAAGGTAGGAGAAGCTCCTCCCATAATCGTGATGCGGCTGTTTGAAATCCATCCGCAGTCGAAAGAATAGTTCCCTGTTTCCTGGAAACACCCCTTGTTCCGCTTCAATGAATAGATAATGGCTACAGAGTGATGCCAAGTTGCCTCCGAACCCCCCCCCCCCCCTTTTTTTTTTTTTAAGAAAGCCACCTTTGTATTTATCGGAGAGGAAACCGAGCCCCTGAAAGTGGCCTTTGTATCAATCGGAGGGGGAAGCTAATCCCCCAAAGTCGTTTTTGTTTCCATGGGAAAAAAAAACGACTTCTAATCTCCCTCTCGTGGCTTCCACAACGCTAAGTCAAGGTCGAAAGATAAAGCAAATATTCAAAGCAAGGCAAAACCCTCTCCCGCGTTGGCCACGACGTCACGGAAACGATGGGACGCTATTGGATGGGGAGGTGGCGGAGGGATATATGATTCCCTTTGAGGGGCATTTGCCGCTACCTTCTTGACTTGTAACCTACTATAGTGAAGGGCAGAATGACCGCATGTTCATTAGCCATCAGAGCATACTTCAGTTGAGTGAGCGTATTTCACTTGAGTGGACGCTCGATTCCTAGATTCGTAGGTGAGCTTTTCTCAACATCGGACAGTTTGGCGGTGAGCTTTTCTCCGATGAACTTTTCTCCGGTGAGCTTATCTCCGGTGAGCTTTTCTCCGGTGAGGTTTGCTCCGCCGCCCCGCAGGGTCGCACAGCGGCACGTCTTTGATAAACCATTATTATCTACCTCGAGAGTCTACTGATCTTGAAAATGGTGCCTATTGATAACTAATATACTGAATCGACCTATTGCTAAATTACCCAAGCATCAAGGAGAATGCAGGGGATGGTGTTCCAGGCGTCGCACGTGCCGGCGTCTGCAGCAGTAACTGTTCTAAAGCAAAAACCTAAAACAAATGGTATCTTGCACGCGCGTTCGTCAACGCTTTATTTTAACTATTTACTTCGAATCTTTGATACGGGGAAGGCGTGCGCGTGCGGCGCGTGCGGCGTGGCGAGAGTAAAGGTTTTGGTCACGCACACGAAAAATACACAGAACCCTATACATGGGTTGCACGTGACGTCATATTCTTTCTCCTTTCTGGTGGCCAAAACCTGCTGTTATACTTCGTTTCACCATATGTGCGAGCGAAGGCAACGCTGGAAGCGCGAGCACGAAAGCTTCGTGCCTTCAGGCTTCGCTCGAGCGCGCGAGCTGTTAGAAACGCAAAAAGCGCTGGTCTCGCGCTTCTAGCTTTGGCTTCGCTCGCAGATCAAGTGAAACGAAGTATAATGAAGCTGTGCTCACTCGTCTCCGCTCGCTCGCGACGCTCGTGTACTGCTTGCAGAATATGCACAGTAAAGGCTACGCTCGAGGAAGTTCGGCCACCAGAAAGGAGGACCAAATAACGTCAGTGCAACCTATGTATTGGCGACGTGCGCGACCGAAAGCGTCGCTGTGGTCGGTCTTCCACGGTTGGCCGAATGCTGACTATGACGTCGGAAAGAGGATTTATCATCGACCGAAAAAAGAGGAATGAAAGAACTTTAATTTCGACAGTGTTGGCAGTGTTCCTTTGTGAGCGCAATGATTTCAAGCTTCCACCATGCTATTTACAAACACCATCGAACTTGTTGTTTGCAAGGTAATGACGTCACAAGGGGGAACCATAGGAGGGCGCCACCAAAACATCTCGCCGCTAATACTCCGTTCCACCTCATGTTGTACCCCAGCGGAGGCTAGCACTCCGCTTCACTTTATGTTGTACCACAGCGAAGGCTAGAAGCGCGAGCTCATAGCGTTGGCAGCTGCCCTTGGTGCACGAGAGCTTGTGCCGCCGAGATGTGCCCTAGAGCAAGAAGCTCACGCTTGTAGCCTTTCCTGCGGTACAACACTAAGTGAAACAGAGTATAGAAGCGCGAGCTCATAGCGTTGGCAGCTGCGAAAGCTTGTGCCGCCAAGATGTGCCCTAGAGCAAGGAGCTCGCGTTGGTAGCCTTTTCTGCGGTACATCATAAAGTGAAATAGAGTATAGCCATAAACAGCTTCACTGTAAAAAGCTCGCCGTATACTATTCGCGACTCCAGCGAACTGTAGGGGCGCGCTGGTCAGGCAAAATGGCGGACGAAAGGAGGTCGGTATTGTTGTTCAGCACGCGAACCACCACAAATTTCTTGCACTGCAGCGTTACAGTGGCAGCGTAATATCGGTATTGCATATGAAAGCAAAGCGATTTTTCGACGGTAGAAACCTTCTTCTAGTCAGTGCGGAAGAATGACTCGGCGGAGGCATAAAAATAATTACTGGAAACGATGTTTGTTTCTATGCTGCCTACTAGAACCAGGCAGCGATAGCAGACGACAGAGTCGAAACGACCTCCTCTCCTGAACTTCTAGGCGTTGCCGCAACGCGGCGTCCGTTTGGATGGAGTCGCCAATTTCTCCGGACATAAGCTCACCGATTTTTAGATCCTGGATAACTTTGTTTATATACATCGCCACTCAGATCGTTTTTTCTTTTTGCCTTCCTTTTTTGTTTAAATGTTGGCAGTTTGTCTATTATCTGCTTGCTGGCCCGCTAATTATTCGTGACTCCAGGAAAATCGACGTCACCTAAAGACAAAGGTGACGCGCTTTGAAAAGCAGGTTCTCTCGCCGCGGTTGTATGCTTGTTCTGCTTCGTCTTCGCGGACAATATTGCTGTACGGAAAAAAAAAGTCACGGTTTAGCGACACCACAACAAAATGAGGAAAGTCCCCTTCGGCCCTCCCCTAGCCACGGAGAAATCGCGAAGAAAGGGGCTATTCCCCTCTCCTCCTGCAGCCGCTTGTGCCGGCCAAGAAAATATGCGCGTGACGTGAACTGGGTGAAAGAGTTGGCAAGCTCAATAAGTACCTGCTTGATTTGAGGCTCCATTTTTTTTTAAATGTTGTCGAAAACGTGAACAGACACGTCAAAGGACTCACATTCTTGACCATGGGCGTACCAACCAGGTGGGGGGCAAGGAAGCGCTTCCCCCCCCAGTTCTCAGAGCGGGGGGCAAGGCCTGTGTTTGCCCCCCCCCCCCATTGAAACAGCTGCCCCTGGTCAGGGCAAACACTGGCCGGCGGCGCCCAAGGGATACCAAGGGCACCGCCCCCCGGCCCTGGATGGGGGGGGGTCTGGATTGCCCCTCCCCTCCCCCACTCAAAAACAAGTTGGTACGCCACTGTTCTTGACTTTTGTCACGCAAAGTTTTAGTGGCGCATCTACCCGAAGCCCGAAGCCAGCGACACAAAACCGGTCTTCGGGTAACCCCTTCAGACCCGCTTTCCGGCCGCAAACCGGAAAACGGTACGAAGTTGAGCGGCGCGTCAAACTTAAATCTGTTTCACATTTTTTTCTTTTTTAAGCAAAAGCTAAGGCACTTAGTAAAAAATTGTTCTCAGATCTTTAATATTCAACGTTTCCCCTTGCACTAGGGGAGGAGTGGTGAGGAGCTTTTCGCGACACCCTTGCAATATGAGACGACAGTTCTCGAATAATTGGCCCTCTTGACCCGCATTAGATGTTTTGACTCGCGTCCGCCGAGTCAAGAGATCCAACACGTCAAAAGATCCAATATTGGACCTTCTGACTCGTTGGACCTTTTGACCCGTTAGACCTCTCGACTCGCCGTGGATCTTTTGACTCGATGGATCTCTTGACTCGTTGGACCTCTTGACCCACATTGGATCTTTTGACCTCGTGTCAGCGAGTCAAAGATCCAACGAGTCAAAAGATCCGTTATTGGACCTTTTGACTCGTTGGATCTTTTGACTCGTTGGATCTCTTGACCAGAAGCGTAAAATTACCCCCTTTCCCCTAAACTGAACCATGAATCACACACAGTCGCCAACAATGCCCCTATTTCGATCCCGAACCCAACAAAGCAAACAACTCTGCGAAGCATTCCCCTCCCCCTTTTACGTTCACACTCACACTAGGTCTTTGGAGTCGAAGAAACTTTTTTGACTCACTTCCAATTTGCAGTGACGCTTGGCTAATGCAATTTCCCGATGTTTTATGCGAACAGTTTCTCGCACAGCCCGTCTCATCTCCTCACGCTCTTTGTGTACGATTTCTGGCTCTGACCAGTTCGCTGTACATTCATTACACTCCTGGAGATGCCTCGCTAGTTCAGAGTTTGAAGCGTTAATCCTTACATTCCGTTTACGTTCTGTCAACCTATCGTTGATGCACCTTGCAGTCTGACCAACATATTTGAATCCGCATTCCAAAGGAATTTCATACACTACTCCACTGACACATAGAACAGATCTGTCGCGATGCATTTTTTTACATTCTTTTTCTCCTGCCTCAAAAGGGGTCAGTTTAGCTAATTTGAAATCACATGTGAACACCGTGTTAACCCCAAATCTCTCTGCACATGCCTTCAAGTTATGCGAAATGGCGTGAAAATATGGAATGGCGGCCTGGCGGTTCTTGACACTCCGTTTATCTTGCTTATCTTTGATCTGTAGAGCAAGCTACCGTTTCATGAAGGACTCTTGATAGCCGGCCTCTCTAGTCTTCCCCATTGTCTTTTTAAGACTGCTCTAAGTATTGAATGCATGATCTTTGTAGAGCGTTCTGGGTCAGAGACTTCACTACCCCTGCCTTTACAATTTGTAGAATGATAACTTTGCTTCGATAAGACGGGTTTCGGCGCCTGCTTCCCATATTCTAAACACAGCCCACTGCCCACATGAATGCGTAAATCCAAAAATTGAATGACATTCTCTTCCGGCTTTCACAGTAAAACGCAGCTCCGGGGCCGCGGAACTAATTGCATTTGGCAGAGAATCCGAAAGGTACGTTATCTTGAAAAGTGCACACAATTATATCGTCTACATATCTTCGAACAGAAACCTACATCTGGGGGCAACTCTCTCATCTTCTCAGCCACAACTCTGTCTAGGGTGTTGAGATAAAACTCGGCCAAAAGCGGTGCGACCGAGGAGCCTATACAGACACCCTCCTGCTGTACGTACATCCGTTCATCATACTCAATAATCGTTGACTGCAGGTATTGGTCCAGAACTACGAGAAAACCATCTAGCGGCACTCCCGACTCTGACTGAAATTTCACTAGATTTAGCTCTAACAGTTCCTTTACCGCCGACATTAGTCTTCTTTTCAAAGAGAATAATATAGATCCTTTATGTCCATTGAGAAAACCGAACACTTTCTACCGTGGTTACTATTCGTGACATCAATAAGCTCTCCTGAATTTCTTAAGGATAGAGAATGATCCAAGGAGATTAGCCCTAACCCACGTTGGAGAAAGAAGAGACTATCTTCTGCCAAGTGCCAATTTCCTATGGACGTGCTCACGTATCGACGTGTTCACGTGCGTTACTTGAACAGATCCGATCCACCTTATCCAAACAACAACCCCAAATGTCTTGATGTTACCAACTCACTCTGCTCCAGATGATCCAAAAGCTAATTGTGGGCCAATCTAATCTGTGATTCAGGGCATTGAAATAAAACTGCTTTTGGTTTTATGGTCCGTGATAACATAAGAGTTAATAAGTATTCAAGCTTTTAATTTGTTTAAACATAGCTTCCTTTAAAAGTAAATACACGTTTCTTTGTTTCCCAAAAATACATGTCGCGTTATTCGCTAACGTACTGAACTTAACAAAATAATCAATATTATCAAATGTACGATGGAGAAAAATTACCCTCCAAGTCAAAGAACCGATTTTGTGCATAGATGTTTGAGTGTGCTTATTTCAAAGCTCAGAAGAAACTTTGAAAAGTAGCCATTACGGGCCTTGAGTGGATTACGATGTCATCACTGTTGACATTGAAGAATGCATCCGACTCTCCAAGTTTTAATTCATCAATAATCATCTTGAAACCCAGGTTATCGAATTCTTTCGCTCCAGTGGCAGCCGGTTCTACCTGTCGAAGTCGGATGGTGTTAAAAGAGTCTGAGGTAGTACGAAGGCAGTACATCGCTTGTATTTTTCCTGAAGTAGGACTTCCCAGACGTCGTAGCACAGACCGCAAGGATAAAATATGCTGGGTATCTTTTACGAAAAATGTAAAACATGCGTATAAATTATTTTGTTTGAAAAAAATAACTTTTTCGGGAAGATAGCCGGACATCAGGAATTTCAAGAGCCGTACGCATTACCTAAACAATTACCCTGAATTAACAAACGTTTTAATTATTATAAGCACACGCATTCAATCGGAAACTGGGTAAGCGTAATGAAAGGAACGCTAAAGCAGTAAATTTTAGCGCGACTAGAAGCAGCTGGGAAGCGCTTGGGAGTGCGGTCAGTTAACACTCGTAGAGCAGGTGCAAGACTGGTGGTGATACGGAAACGCGAATGTTAAGACAATAGCCAGTGTTTGCGAGCCGGGCTTTACGCCTGCGTTAAGCCCTAGCAGCATGCTTTCTCTCTTTTTTTTTAAATATAACTCTACGCGTTTCCCGCCGACGCCAACTCTGCGATACCGGAGCAGCTCTGTCTCTACTTGCAGCCACATCAGCTGAGAAACGACGCCCACAGCCCGATAGCCACCTCGTCGCTGCAAACGGGTCAAATATTTCAACATTGAAGTATTTAACTAGATATTTAGTCATGGATACTATCAGTTTCATTTGGAACTGTCGTATGGTGGTTACATAGGAGTGAAGGTCGTACTTAAGTTGTTGGTCAAGTTAAATAGCAAACGAAAAGAGGAAACAGCTTACACAAACTATAGGGTAAACATAAGTAGACTACGCACATGAAGGCACATATACCAGCTATAATACAGGGTACGTATTAAACACTATTCAAATTTGAATACAAAACTATAGAAAACCACCAAGTTACAGTCGAAAAATATTAAAAGCATATGATCAGTAAGCCAATAGTATGCACAGGTCATGTGATAGAATGGTCTAGGGCTGGGGTGGCCAGATTGACGTAGAGTTAGAGCAGGAAACAAAACTACACAAGTTCATAAACCCTCAGGAAAACGAGAAAGGAGCGGGGAGGGGCTACCTTTTACAAGAAAAGATATGAAGGGAACAGTCTTTTCCAAAGAGGACAGGTATAATTCTCGAGTACAAAAGAACACCAGGCCGCAGAACGCTTCTTCAACCGCTTCAACGCAGCCATTGGAGTGAGACATTTCAAATGTTTTAAAATGAACGGAGTAGTAAGCAAACTCTTCGAGGTGGTCATGCAGCAGCCTTTCCGATGGCCCTTGTATTAGCACCAATAGTGCTGCTTCGAAAGCATTTGCAAAAGCAGAATATGTCCAGGTGACTGTCCCAACCCTGCCGATGTTCCCACCAAGCGGAAGCTGGAGACAGAAGCTGCGTGATTTCAGAAAAGATCGACCAAAGGGTGGCTATAGTCGACATTTTTATATCAACTCATGTTTTTATATAATAATGATAATAATAATAATAATAATAATATATTTATTATCATTGAAAAAATACATGTGAAGCGTGCTGGCCCACGAAAGCAAAGATGCTTGTATGTGGGACCAGGCAGCCAACAAAATACCGTGACACTTTGAACAAACAAACAACAATAATGTAGGAATGTGGGCAATGAATACGCACTAAGTAATTACATAATTTTATGGTGTCTGGTATGAACGAATACAAACTTAGTTTTGACCAGAAAAAATATTTTGGGACAGGAAAAATCGTAAGGCACGAAGAGGTGGACAGTTGCATTAACGTGCACTGATGGAGGGGGCACGTTTGAAAGTGAATAACTAAAATGATAGTGTTAGAGGAATTTTAATACTTTTTAAGAACAAACTATGAATACAGCTTGCTTGTAATACAAAATAATAATATTTATTTAAATTATATTTATTTTTCTAAAAATTGCCAAACATGCCTGCTCGAACGACAAATGGCACAATTTGGACGCCAGTATCTCATGAAATAATTTAATTATTACCATATAATTTGCAGGTAGTATTCTAATTATATCTGGCTATTATTTAAAAAATAAGGTATTTGAGCGATTCGATAGTCGCGATATAATTAGGCAAACATAAGAAAAAAATGAAACAACTAACAATTCTGATGCGAATTGAAAAAAAAAAAACACACCATTTTGTGATTTTTTTTTTTTTAAATTTAGGTACTTTGTTATATTCTATTTCGCAATTCATTTCTAATAAAAATATGTTGCATAATTTTATTCAGAAAGAAGAAACCACTCCCCAAAGTAGGGTCTTTCTTCAAAGCCTGCGCTTAGCAGTGCCCTATACAAGGAGTGACTCTGAGTTCCATTTTCATGAAACTAACACACATATTTTATATATTTTTATTCAGATGAAGCCATTGATAACTATGGAAATCGTTCACACACTAAAATTGAGGATTTACGAACTAGTGATCTGAGAAAAGATCCTGCAGCCATCGGCCACTGGGAACTTTGTTTACTTTATTTTCCTACGGCACTATATGCTCCTCTCTCTTCCCCTCTATTTCCATCTCTCTCTCTTATATATATCCCTGACTTATATCTAGAATAAAAACATTTTCAAGCATTCCCTTTCTGCGTGATAGTGTTCTGTGGCTTGCAACAATCATTTCCTCGCGAAGATCACGATTATGGCGCAATAGTTGACGGAAGTAGCAGGCGACACTCGTCGCTAGTTCTGGCAGAACAGCCGATACAAGTACAAAACGAGCGTGTTGGTAACGGTAATTAAACGTGAGGAAGATACACAGAAAGGGCTGTGTATCTTCCTCGTGTTTAATTACCGATACAATCTACGCATTTCCCCGCTCGCTGTCGAGGATGAGGGGGTTCGTTTCAACCAGCAAAATATGGCCGCCGATGCCTGTTTCACTGAGCAGTCGTGCCTGTCGCCATCCCCTTCGCTGGCTTCGAGGGCGATAACGTCAGGCACAAAGAGGCACGCCGACAGAGAGCAGAACTCCCAAATACTCGAGCCTCGCCTAAATTCCATAGAGCGTAAACACTGTCGCCATGTTAACCTAGGAAAGCTTAACATGGTGACAGTGTTTACGTTTCAGGTAAGGAAAATCATGGCATGTGATATGAGCCGGATCCTTACGCAAAGTGCAAGATGAGCCCTGGGTCTGCTGCCCTAGAGTACTTCACGCAAGACGAGCTACAATGTTCGCGCCAAGGTCCGAACCAGAAGATCTCTCTCATGCTCGACGGGGAGAGAACGTTCGTGCCAAAGCGCTTCCTGACGCGCTCAATCCGAGAGGCCTTTCGTGTACACAAACACAAGCATCCTGATTCCGGCTTTGAGCTAATGAAATTTTATTCCTTGCGCCCTAGACGGGTCAAATGTATTCCACACCAGGAAGTGTACGCTTGTGTGCGCTGCGCCAATTATTACCTTGTATTGCCGCTGTAGAGAATGTTACAGTGTTAACATTCAACACTGGTGAAATGAACTCAGCATTTCTGTTCGACCCACTAACAAATCGGTGTCTTTAAGGAGACTGCGATCACTGCTCAAAAGGCCAGTCTCTTACACTCGAGGAACTTCATATCCCAGATGATGAAGAAATTGTGCTTACAACATAAAAATCCGACGACCTTGTGAAAAAAAAAACAAAAAAAAAACGTTGGATATTTAGATTTTTTTAGAAGTCGTTCAAGTATCGGTTGAAAGTTGAATATTTCACAACCATACCCGACAAATGCAAGACACAGCGATCTACGATGAAAAGCAGCTGCATGCAACACGGGAGCATTTTCTTTCATTTTGACTTTGCTGAAAACGGAACCATCGTGCTCCCTGACAAAGTTAAATCATACCACTGAAGAAAAAAAGTTGCGATATTTACATGTGTAGTGGCGACAAGAAAATCTACGAAGAGCGTTGCTATCATCAGTGAGGACCTGTGGGACGATGTCGCTCTCACCTGCTTGGATGTAGAAAAAGTGAAAGGGTGGGTTGAAGACAACGTTGCGGTATACTCACACGTGACGTACGTACGTGACGGGGCCGCCAGTCATTTTAAGAATCGCTAAGTTTCACCAGTTTGCACAGAACCCACAAGCCGAGTGGTTATTTTCTGCATCTGGACATGGGACAAATGCATGCGACGGATTGGCGGACTCGTGAAGCACCAGGCCACGCTGAACAACCTGAGAGAACGTTCAATAAACGCAATTCAGACGGCCAAAACAATGGTGAGCGTTCTATTTGAGAGACTGGGTCGTTCTTGCGTATCTAGACGAAAATGAAATTGATCGGTATCGTCAAAAAAAAAAAAAAAACTAGAGTGGCTGACGATGCGCGCCTTTCCTGGCATTCAGTCTTGGCACATGTGGCGGCTGTGCAAGTCATCAACGGAAGGAACCTGTGACATATACGTAGCACGGACAGTCAGATCTGGTTAGAAGAAACTTTATTAAAGGGGTACATCGAGGAGAGCCTTAGTGTAAAGTGCCGAATTCGATACCCCAAGGACTGCTTATTTTGAATGCATGGGTTATCTTATTTATCACAGTTTCTTTCGCGGGGTATTTAACCTACTATTTGACTTGGTGATAGCTTATAATGTTTATCTGATCACCATATTAGAATCACGAAACTTTATCCTCGCGCAGGATAAAATATCTCGGTTTTCCACTATCCATTTGTACACCGAGAGTATCGAAGCTTTAACAGTCCGGCGCGGTGGCACCGCTCACCTGAAATGGTTTGTCCCCGGAAATGCATAACTAACCTAAACAATTTTAGTATTCTATCTTTATTTTCATGTGGAAGTAAAGTTGTTTATTTTATTTTAAATATAAATTATACCGGAAAGTAAAACTTCACACTGCATCATCTTTTCTCGAATCACTAGTCTTTAATATGATACCTCTTTGTACGCTGTATGTAAAATGCTTTATATAATTTCTACTCTCTTTTACTGTGTGACCGGTTTCTCTAGTTGTCAGTGACCTCAGCTGAATAAAAATATATGAAAGATGTGTCTCTTTCAATATATTTTTATTCAGCTTAGCTTAGTTTCCTGAAACTGGAACTGAGTCACTTCAGCTTAGTTTCCTGAAACTGGAACTGAGTCACTTCTCGTATAGGGCACTGCTAAGTGTAGGCTTTGAAGAAGGACCCTACTTTGGGGAGTTGTGACTTCTTTCTAAATAAAATAATGCAACATGTTTCTAATAAAATTAATGCCGAAATAAAATATGACAGGGAACCCAAATTTAAAAAAAATCGAAGGTGGTGTTTTTGTTTTAATTTGCCTCGGAATTTTTCATTGTTTGATTTTTTTCTCAGGTTTGCCTAATTATATCCTCACTATCGTACCCCTCAAATACCTTGTTTATTTTTTATGTAATAGCCATATGTAAGTAAAATACTACCTGCAAATTATATGATAATGATTAAATTATTTCATGAGATACAGGCCTCCAAATTGTGCCATTTGTCGTTCGAGCAGGCATGTTTGGCAATTTTTAGAAAAATAAATATAATTTAAATAAATATTATTACTTTATATTACGAGCAAGCTGTATCCATAGTTTCTTTTTAAAAAAAGTATTACATT